>JAVHLU010001194.1:0-35288 GCA_036785755.1 Colletotrichum ledebouriae | reverse complement strand
TATAAGGTTATTGCTATTATTAGAATTTATATAGATTTTTAAAGTATTTATTCCATGAAGGAAATACTTTTATAGTTATCAAAGTATTATTAAAGAGATATTATATAGGTATATAACTATATATAATGTAGTTATTTATTAAGGTTTGTATAAACCTTATAGGATTATTATAGAACTTTTAAGATATACCTTCGGTATTCTTACAAAGAGTAATATTCTTTTAATAATATTACTTCTTAATAAAGAAGTTTCTTTTATAAAAGAGTTCTTTTATATAATATAGAGATATATAAATATCTTACTTCTTTATAAAAGATATATCTTATATATATTTCTAAAAAGGGGTTTCTAATTTAAAAATATTTCTTTTAAGACTAATACTTGATAAATAAAGGTTTTCTTTTAAGAATATCTTTAATAAAAGAGAGGTTTCTTTTAAGAAGTAAAGAAAAATAGATCTTGTTGAAGAATAACTTATTATTCTAGTAAAGAATACTCTCTTTATATCTTAAGTTATTATAATTTTAAGAAGTATTTTAATAAAGACTAATACGTTTTTATAAAAAGGTTTTCTTTAATAAATATCTTAATAAAAGAATAATTTATTCTTAGGATATATTATAAAAGAATATTTTATAAGAGAATAATCGTTTTTCTTTTCTTACTCTTCTAAAGGATTTATATCTTCTTAAGTATCTTTCTTTCTTAGGAAATAAATCCTTAGAAATATACTTTAAAGAAATAAATATATTTTAATAAGAGAAAGAAGCATTATATATCCTTATATCTAGGTTTATAACCTAGGCTTATAATCTATAAGGTTTATAAGTAACTTCTTATAAAATAAGAAGTAAAGCAGAGAGATAGTTAGGATATAAAGATATTACCTATAATTAAATATAGGTAAAATAGGCAATGAATAGTATAAATACTGAAATATTATATAATATTTAGATAGAGTAAAAAATATAAATATCAGAAAATATATATATTAATAACTATATAGATATCTAAGGCCTAGAAAGGCAGGGGAAAAGGTAGGTATATATAGATAGTTTAATTCCTAAGGCTTTATAAGTGCTTATATAGCCTCTTAGCTTGGAGTTAAACCTTATTAGGTATATATTACCTTATTTAGTAATAATAAGGTATAAGGTTTAACTTAAAGCTATAAGGTTTAACTTTAAACTTAAAGTTTAACCTTATTCTCAAATCTTATTATTCCTTACAAAGTATATTGTATAATTACGTAATATGCATATTATGATATATATACCAAAGAATGCTATTCTCAGCAAGGATTCCAAATATAGTATCCATTATCTTACACCTCGTATATGCATAACGTTATAGCACTCTAAAGCTATAGTAATAATAATATATAAGTTCATTTTATAGCAATAGGAATAATATATTTCTTACATTATATATAGCATAGCGTTACCTATACTATTACTATTCTACTAGTCTATTTAGCTAAAGCGCGTGTCTGACTTTATATAGTGATATTTAGAGAGTTTACTTACTAATAGGAATATATAAAGTTTCTATATTATTATTCTTAACTAGTAGAGAGCATAGGTTAAAGTGCCTCTATAGTATTTCCTAAATTATATCTATAAACTAGGTGAATTTATTATAGTCTTTTTTATAGAGAGCTGTGTTATAACTATAAACTTAAAAGGCTTTTTCTAAGTTAAGTATAAAGCTTATACTATAATCTATATTAAGAAGGCTATTTTAAGATATACTTTAGAAGCTAGATCTATATATCTATTTTATTATATTAGCTAGAATACATTTAACTTTCTGGAGAGTTAATACTACTTTAGTAAATTATAGTTACTAGTTATTAAATATATATATATAGAATATCTATTTAGATTTAGGCTTATAGAAAAGAACTATAAACTAATTATTAAAGTTCTAATTTAGTTTAAAACTTAAGTATTATACTAAAAGTGTTTATTAATTCTTAGTGAGGTAGCTCGCTTACGTAATCATATTACGTAATAATATTATATAAAGTAGCTTAGGTAATTAAGGAGGTATTAAAATAGGTATTATTTCAGCATATTAACTAGTAACTAGCTAGGTAGGGGAGAGAGGAGTTATTTATACTTATTCTAGCCCTTCTAGAGGCTTCTATTACGTAATTACTTACGCAATAGCTTACGCAGTATATTGCGTAGATATTTAGCCTATTTAGGCCTAGTTATATATTAAGGTTATAGCTTAAACCCTTTTAGTTCTAGCTAGAAAGCCTATTAAAGATAAGGCTTTCTAGGACTTGCTAGACCTTTCTATTCACAGTATAGACAGTATTATTAATACTGCAATATACTGTGTTATATTATATAGTATATTATTAAGTATTATTATTTATTATATATTTTATAGGTCTTATAAAGGGCTTTTGAGATATTTGTATAATATCTTATATTAATTTATAAAACTTATTTTAATATTAAATACTCTATAATTATAATAAAGAGTAAAATAGGACTTTAGTAATAGTATATTAAAAGAGAGATTAAACTAGAGTACGCTTCTCTATATATAAAGAAACTAACTAGTATATCTAAATATATGGAATAAGAAGTAATTAATAAAGGTATTAAAATCTAAGTTAGAGTAGGACTTCCTAAAGATATATAGTTAGGGAGTATTTATATAGATATCTACTTATTTAATATAAGCTTAAGTAAATTCTATAGATATTTCTTAGTAAGTTAGGTTGAGGATTAATAATTTTAAAACTACTATTATTAATATAAACTAAAGCTTATTTTAAGTCTATTAAGAAACCTTTAGCTATATTAGAGGTAGATCTATATATAGAGATATAAAGTATACTCCTTAAAATAGAAAAGAGAATAAAGTAAGAAGAAAAGAGATTTTAAGATTTAACTAAGGAGATATATTAGATATCTAGTAGGCTGTATAATAAATATCTTTAATTTATATTATATTTAAATCCCTAGGCTTAACTAGGTAATTATTACAAAAAGTATTATTTTTTATAACTATAAATTCTATTTACTATAGAATAAAGTAATTATAATGAAGCATACTATTATATTAGGAAGCACTAGCTAATACTATTATTTAATAAATCCTTTTATTAAAAAGAACACTCTTATTACTTAGCCTGCTTATATAATTTATATACCTACTTTATGCTATATTTAGCGCTAGTATTCTCTATAACTTAGTTCTATAATAATAGCTAGGGGTATAGTATATACTTTAAATAGCTATATCTCTAAAACAAAGAGCTTTATAGAAAGACTAACTAACTTCACTACTATAATTAGTAAATTAATAACGTCTTAGCAAAAAGAAAAAACCCTATTCAGGAATTAAACCTAGATATAGTTATAATATAGCCCCTTTATAAAAAGGACTATAATAAATTCACTTAGTTTATAGATATAATTTAGGAAACACTATAGAGATACTTTAATCTATACTCTCCACTAGTTTAGGATAATAATATAGAAACTCTATATATTTCTATTAATAAGTAAACCCTTATATAAAGTTAGATATATACTCTAGCTAACCAAACTAGTAGAATAGTAATAGTATAGATAACGCTATACTATATATAATAGAGCTAATTATATTAGAGCTAAGTAGACTATTTTTCAAATTCTTATATTAACTAGCTAGATTACTAAGCTTGCTAAGAGAACTAAACTACTCTTTATTAATATATAAAACATAAAGTAGGCCTTTATTTAGCTAAAAGTATATATCCTAATATATAGTAAGATAGTAATTAATAAAAGTAACTTTAGGTTTTAAAGTAATATATACCCTAGTATAACTATTTTAATAGCTCTATAGAATAGAATAGCCTTCTTAAACCTATATATAAAGAATACGATTTAAATAGTGAAACAGACTAAAAGTCTAAAGACAAAAACAATGAAACCACACACTTCTATATACTTATATAGAAATATTATAATATTATAGTTTTATATCTAAAGGCCCTAGAATAAAGAAAAGGGTCTTTCTATAAATAGTCTTATATTATAGATATAATTAATTAAGCAAAAGTAATAAAAGCTTCTAAATAACAAGATAAACTATAGTATCTAGATTTAATAATAATAATACTATCTTAATATCTTTCTCTCCTCTCTGTATAAGGTAAGAGCCCTATTATAGTATACTAACTAATATATAAGTCTAAATAGTTCTATACTAAGCTAGACTTACTACTCTATTTTAATTATTCCCTATAGTCTTACCTTAATACTTTATAAAGTAGATTATATACTAAAGAAAAACTATATAAATAAAAACTATTATTTATAAAGAAAGGAATAGCTAACTTAATTCCTAATCTCTTATTATAGATAATAATAGATATGATTACTTTGTTTAGTGATTATATCTCTCTAGCCTTCTCTATTTAGGTATATCTTCTATAGACTTATAAGCACTGTTTTAATCTAAACCTTATTTATATTATCTCTAACTATACTAACTAAGTAGCTATAAAAGGTAGTAGCTATAGTTATTCTTAGGGATATTATCTTTAATCTACTACTAATAGTTAACCTACTCTATAATATAGTCATTATAGCTATTATAAATAAACTTAAGAATATTAAATAAGGCTAGATATAGAAAGTGCTCTCTAGTAATAGTACTTTAGTATAGTTTTAATAAGAATAGATATTAGGTTTATAGTTATAACGCAGCCCCCTGTAAAAAAGACTATAATAAATTCACTTAGTTTATAGATATAATTCAGGAAATACTATAAAGGCACTTTAATCTATACTCTCTACTAGTTGAGGATAATAATATAGAAACTCTATATATTTCTACTAGTAAGCAAACTCTTATATAAAGTTAGATATATACTGTAGCTAAATAGACTAGTAGAATAGTAATAGTATAGATAACGCTATACTATATATAATAGAGCTAATTATATTAGGGCTAAGTAGGCTACTAAGGCTTTTATAGCTTAGGAAAAATGCCTAAAAGGTAAACCTTTTAGTAAGATAAACGCTACTATATAAGATATTTAATAACTCCTTATCTAACGGTTAACCTTTATTATAATGCGGTTCACAGCACTCTCAGCCTTATAAGGCTGCAGTAGCTATACACTATAGCATATGATTACGTAATTACACACTATAGACTATTTTACTATGCCTTTTATATATACTAATCTATAGCTAAGATAGTTACTCTTTATAACTTACCCTCACTTCTATTTATAGCTTATAATAGTTATAAGCCTAGCTCTATAGCTTATCAATACCTCTCTAACCTCTCTAAGCCTAGAAAAGAGTAAGTAGCTTTTCTCTTGTTATTCTTTGCTTATTTAAAATATCCTTATAATACTTAAAACCTTTTATAATATAATCTTATAATAATAGCTATATACTCTTTAATGACCTTCTTTCTAGAAATAAGGCTCTAGGGCCTTACTAACTAGCCTTACTAGTATCTTAATCTATACTTATCTATATAGAGCAAGGGTATTAAATTAGGCATAATTATATATATATTGATAGTACTATTATATATATATATATTCTATATATTAACCCTTATTTAGGCACGTCCCAGCCCCCTTTTCCTATGCAGACCCTGGTTAAGGTTAGCTTACACAGACCACTTTAGGCCTATATACAGAGCTAGGCTAATATTATACCTAACTTATACTATATATTCTAGACTCTTTAATTTAACACACCCCCTTAGGAATTACTAGCTATTTATAAAGCTATTCCTAAACTCTATCAGGGTCTGCCTTATTCTATATATATATTTCTATTACTCTTATTTACTTCATATCATCTTCTTTCTCTAGATTCTATATATAGTTTGCCTCTAGCTATATATATTAGTTACTTATATATAGTTAACTATAGAATACCTTAAATTATGGTAGTGTAAGTACCTTTATAGGTCTATCTACTATAGTCTCTATTAATAAAGTATATTTAACTAATATATACCCTGCTATAATCTCCTGCTATAACTAGTGATTATAGATATTAATATATTATAGCCTTATTTATAGTTAAATAAGCTCTATATTAACTAACTAGATAGTGTATTAATTATTATACTAGATTTAGATTATTATTAGTATTATATTAGGTATAGCAAAAGCAGCTTTAGGTATAGCTTTACCTAGAAGTTAGACTTATAGTATAGTTATTAATTATCTTATAAAGAGAGCTTTATATACTGCTTAGGATAGTATAAGTAGCTCTGCCTCTATTATTAATATTATAACTATTATCTACTTATTTACCTTCTATATAATTATCTCTCTAAATAGCTTTATTATAAATACTTAGGAGCTCTTTTAGTTAATTATATTATCTATAAAGCTAGTATCTAAAGTAACTTTAAGTATATTATCTAGTTTACTAAGCTTAGTACTATATTTAAGGCAAAGATACTATATTTAGTAGAGATATTAGAGAACTTAATTAGTAACACAGTACTATATCAGGTTTATAGTTATAACACAGCCCCCTATAAAAAAGACTACAACAAATTCACCTAGTTTATAGGTATAATTTAGGAAACACTATAGAGGCACTTTAACCTATACTCTCTACTAGTTAAAGTTAATAATATAGAAACTCTATATATTTCTATTAGTAAGCAAACCCTTATATAAAGTTAGATATATACTCTAGCTAAATAGACTAGTAAAACAGTAATAGCGTGAGTAACACTAAACTATATATAACAGAGCTAATAATATTAGGGCTAAGTAGGCTACTAAGGCTCTTATAGCCTGGGAAGAATGCCTAAAAGGTATACCTTTTAGTAACATGCTATAAATACCACTATATAAGAGATAACTCCTTAACCTCCTAAGAGGTTTTTATAGTCAGAAATATAAAAAAGCTCTACTATAAGCAGGGCTTTATACCTATCTCTCTTCTTTATTCTTATTAATCTATAATAAGTTCTCTAAGATATTAGCACTAGACCCAGTATATTAATATACTAGCTATATATAAGGTATACCTATTAACGTTAATAATACGCAAAATATTGTATAAGAGTTTAGTATTAATATAATTAATAAGGCTCTCTGTTTTATTAAGCAGCTTATATAATACTAAGAGTATAGTATTAGTATAGCTCTTAAGAGAGCTCTTATTAATACCTCTATAGAGAACTTATAGATATATTAACTTATTATAAATAAGTAAGCAGACTTAGTAATAGAGGTTAGATAGGTTATTAAGTACTCTATTGAGCTCGGAATTACGCCGCAGCCCCTTTGCAAAAAGACTATAACAAATTCACCTAGTTCGCAGGCATAATTCGGGAAACACTATATAGGTATTTTAACCTATACCCTCTACTAGTTAAGGAAAATAATATAGGAACCCTATACGTTCCTACTACTCGCAAGCAAACCCTCTAAATATTATAAAGTCGGACGCGCGCCGCACTAGGGCTAATTATATCAGAGCCGAACGGGCTACTAAGGCTCTCGTGGCAAAGCTACTATATAAGATAACTCCTTAACCTAAAAGGTCGACCTTCTAGCAAGGTGCTAAAGGTAAATGCTATTATATAAGAGGTAACTCCTTAACTAGAGTAGTCTTTCCTAAGAGGTTCTTATAGCTAGAAGTATAAGAAGCTCTGCTACGAGCAGGGCCTTATACCTCTCCCTTATCCTTATCCTTATCCCTTAACTATATTAGTACTAAACCCTATATATAAATACGCTAAGCCCGAGCGAGGTACGCCTTTTAGTATAAATAACGTAGAGGGGATCGCTAGAGAGTTTAGCCTCGATATAATTAATAAAACCCGCTCCTTTATTAACTACTCCGCTATATATAGAGAGCGTATTATTAGCATAGCCCTTAAGAGGGCTTACCTTAATACCCCTATAGGGGACTCTATAAGGCGCGATAGTATTAGAGCTAAGTAAGTAAACTTAGTAGTAGAAGTTCGGTAGGTCGTTATATACCCTATAGAGTAGCCCTTCTTTAAGTAGGTCCTCTATATTACTAAGGTAGAGGCGGCCTAGGCAGCCTAGGCCTATTAGGGCTTAAACGTCGGTGAGTACGGCTTGCGCCGAATAGAGAGAGCGTTACTAACGACGGCATAGCTGCGAAGGCGTTAGCTAACCCGATCGAACAAGAGGACTATAAAGATAGTAATAACTTCTAGCGGACGAAGCGGTAACGGAGGCGGTATTTAATAGCAGCGCGGGTAGTGCGCGAGAGGAAAAGTTAATAGTTTTATAGTTTAAATAATTAAAAACCACGTTATTATCGATATAAAGTTAAAGATCGTGAGGCTATGGGTATATATAAGTGCGGCTATGGTTAGGAGAGGTGGTTAGTAAGATCACGTGACCGAAGGCTATATATTATCAGGAGGCGCGGAGTTAGAAGGTCTGTTGCACTTGAGCAGGTAAAATCACTATGCAGTAGCCAGAGGCCTTAAGTACTCTATAAAGTAGCCCTTCTTTAAATAGACTCTCTATAATACTAGGGCAGAGGCAGCCGTTTAGTAATTAGTAAGTATAGCTTATACTAAACAGAGAGAGCATTACTAATAATAGCATAGCTAGCAGACAAAGCAGTAATAGAGACAGTGTTAGCAGCGCAGGTAATAAGTAAGAGGATACGTTAATAGATATTATTATTAAACTGCAAAGTTAAGAATTATAAAGCTATAGATAGGTATATATAAGTATAGCTATAGTTAGGATAGGATTATATAACTAAAGGCTATATATATTATCAGGAGGCGTGGCGTGGAGTTAGAAGGTCTATTATAAAGTAGGTAAAATCACTATGCAGTGGCTAGAGGCTATATAGTATTATATAGAGCCTGGATTATTATTAAACCTAGTAAGGTAGCTTATAGTAAACACTATATTAGGCTATATAATTACTACTATATATAGGATTATTCTAATATACTATTAATAGTAGTTAATCTTTTTTAGAGCTACTTCCCCTTTATATAGTTCTAATTTATATTTTATTATAGGTATATATACTTCCTTATCTATATTAGGTCTTATAGTATACTGCTTAAGCAGCTTCTATGCCTTATTTATAAATATAGACTATAATAGCTATAGCTTATATATAGCTCTATTATAGAGCACTTTAATCCTAAGAAACTATTATAGGTCCTAACTTCTTTTAAGGTAATAGCACTTCTAGAGAGTATTTATAGCCTCTTTTATACTTTTAGTATACTTATAAGGAAATGCTAATATATAATTATCTATATAAAAGAAGAATATTACTTACCTATATTACTAGCAGCAGTTCTTACTAGCTACCTGTTTAAAGTTAAGTATAATAAGGCCTGTCTCTAAGTGCTTTTGCTAAAGTAGTAGCAAGCAGAATAGTTTATAAAGTGTCTTTTATAGATATAGAACCTAACTATTATAGTAATATCCTAGCAGTATATTTATAAATACTGTTTTATTAATAGATATATATATAAATATATTTATAGTATTATATTATAATAGCTCTATATTAAAATAAGTAGCTATAGCTATGAGCACTTAGAAAGATATATCTATAAGTATTATAATATATATATTCTCTATATCTTTTACTTATTAGTTACCTTAGATTATAATTCTTGCTTTAAACTTTACTAACTACCTATATTTATTAAGTTTATATATCTAAACCTAGTAATAGCTAAGTACTTAATAACTATAAGCCTCCTACCTTATTACTTTATACTAGAACTATAATACTTTATATCTCCTTAGGTAAGATCTCTTAGTTTCTAGAAATTTATCTATAAATAGGTATAGTTTTATAAGCCTATTATATAGTGCTAACTAATTATAAGATATAGATAGAGGAGGTAACTTAGACTAGAGGTAACCTAATAGAGTAACTATTTTATCTATATTATTTAGGCTACTATATACTATAGTATTTCTATAATATTTTATACTCTCTAGCCCTTATTCTTTAGCTATAGTAGATACTTACTATTATAGATCTATCTTATTTATAGCTGCTTTAAGGATATAACCTACTCCTATTAAAGTATTAGAGATATCCTACTCTATATATATACTTAGTAAGTGATTAGTTTAGGTACTCTAGGCTATAGAGCTACTTTCTAATTATATCGTCTTATACTTTTAGTATAGTTATATATAGCTTACTAGAAAGGTAGCTTTAAATAAGGTCTATAGTATATAGCAGCACTAGAGTAATAATAATTTATATTATCTATTTTTATTTATATATTTTAAAGGGTAGTTCTATCTTTCCCTATACCCCCTTATACTTATAAGTATGCTCTATAGAGCTATAAAAATACTATTAGTGGGGTTTCTAGAGAGGTTATTAGTTTAAAATAAGTATTTATATAAGTAGGAGTGTTATTTATTTCTAGCGTGGTAGCAGTGACTAGGGCTGCTAGGCTCTGTAGTAGGGATAATATAATTATATCTATATTCTTTAGTACTATAGCTCTTAGATCTTCTATACACTTATTAGCGTGGTTATTATACTTAACCTCTTTATCTATCTCCTTATTAGTATTTTATAGAGCAGCTTATATATAGCTCTTACTAATTAGCTAGTTAATTTACTCCTATATTATAGTAAGGTCTATATACTAGAACTCTTTAGTAAGCCTCTTTAATTTATTATTAAAAAACTTCTTCTTATTAAAAATTATATTATATATAGTAAATACTTCTATATATAGCAGGTTTGATATATCAAATAAATTACTAGATATATAGCTTACTAGTAAGCTAATAAACACGCATAGCCTAAGCTTCTTACAGTGCTATTACTTAAGCTAGGCTTTCTTTATTATAGCAAACGCTTTATAGCTATAGATATATAGGTATAAGAGGTCAGGGCGTGCGTAATTAGCAGACTTATGTACCTAAAAGTACTTATAGAATAGCTTATATAGAGTTTGCTAGCCTCTTATTACTATAGATATATAGTTATATAGATAGGTAGATAACTTTATTATCTTAGGCTATAATATATTTAGTAGCTTTATGTCTATTACTATAGCTCTTATACACTCTTTAATAATAACACTAATTTATTCTGCTCTGCTATTCTATACTTAAGTATTAGTAGCGGAGGGCTTAAGGCAGACACCTTAGGCTTCTATAGTAACTATAATATATAGATGCTTTATAAGCTTAAGATCTGTTTTAATTATCTTTATTTATGCTCTATATTATATTAAGAGTATTATTAAATAGTCCTAGATTACTATAAGGAGATTATCTATCTCTCTTTATATAAGTTAGAAGTTTTATATATATACTATAGGTTAATCTATTATAAACAGCACTAAGTAATATTGTTTATAGCTTTTATTATAGTTATAAAAGTCTAGGATAATATATTTGCTTAGCTCTATATATTTAATAGATTCTTATAGTACTTATTATACTTAGTAGCAGACCTTAGCTATACTATAGGTGTTATAGTTAATGATTATAATAGGCTTACCTCCTTAGGTAAGGCAGACTTCTCTTATACAATTTAAGAGATATTAGATAGCTTCTAGGCCTAGTTATCTAAGGTACTAGTACTAGATTAAGGTATTACTATAGATAGGTTATTACTTTATTACTATATTATATATATATATATAATACTTAGGTAGTGGTTACTAAGTGCTTATAAGGAACATAGCGCCTACCTTATTCTCTTTACTATATAGTAGGGTACTTTCTAAGGTCTCCCTATACTTAAGAACCTGCTAGTAATATTTCTTATCTAAAGTATAGAGGTAGATATAATTTAACCTTTATAGATAGTTATTTTATAAACTTATATCTTACTAAATACTATATTAGTATAACTTTCTAAGTAATATAAGGTTATTTATAAACCTATAGCAGAGCACTATATTATATAGTTATAAGTATATTATATTTCTACTATACTCTTTTACCTTAATATTAACTATACTATATCTCCTAATAGGGACCTGGTATATACCTGCTTATAGAAAGTTACCTAGGGCTGCTCTAGTAAGTATAGTAAACTATAAAGTATTATTAAATATATATATTATTGCTCCAGAGTCTAGGATTATAGACCTATAGAGTTAGTAATTATTTAGTTATATATAAAATATAAACTTAAAGATCTCTCTATAATAGCTATATAGTTATTTATTCTCTATATATAGTTTGCTACTTAGTTTAAGCTTATAAATATATTTTATAAGCTTCTTATTATTATTAATATACTTCTTTACTAGGTAGTAGAGAGATTTGCTTCTCTAAAGATATTCTAAGTATAGCTCTTTAAATATAATCTAGTACTTAGCTAATAAGTAGTAGCTATAGTAAGCTAGATAGAGCCCCTTCTTACTTATTATTTATATAGTTATAGATACTCTTTTATAGCTATTTAGTGCTATAAATTACTCTCCTCTCTATACTTCTTAGGTGTTTCTAAGTTATTCTTTAATATAGTATTCTTATTATTTCCTAGTATAGTAGAGCTAAATACTCCTTAACCTGTTTTAGTATATAGGTTAGCTATCTTAAATATATTAAGAGTAACTTAGGTATTTTTTAGTATATCTCCTATTATATAAAAGCTAGTATTTATATATAGTTATACTATAGGGTTCGTATATTGTTTTCCTTAACTAGTAGAGGGCATAGGTCAAAATGCCTGCATAGTGTTTCCCGAATTATACTTGCGAACTGGGTGAATTTGTTGTAGTCTTTTTGCGAAGGGGCTACGGCGTAATTCCGAACTTAATATATAGTTATACTATTATCTAGTATATATAGATCTAGGTATCTAGGCTACTATTACTAAGAGCTATAATAAAGTTAGTAAACCACTAGTTAGGCTTCTTTACTTATATAAGGCCACTAGCCTCCACTTTAGTAATAGCCCTTTCCTACTTTATAAGCTATTTCTCTATATTATACTTAGTAAGTAGCTTCTTATATACTAGGAGGTCTAGGGTTATAGTACAGCTACTTCTAGCTATAGCCTTATACTTATAAATATTAATACTAATACTTTTATAAAGTATATATATCTAGTAGTTAATACCCTTATCTATAGTATAATATAGATATAGAAGATCTAGGTAAATATTATTTTAGATCTAGTCTTAGAGTATATATTATTACTTCTTATATACTTTATAGTGCTTATCTCTAAATATATAATCTACTTAGTAAGCCTCGTATAGCTCCTAATTTGCTTTAGAAAGGTCTGTAATTATATTAGTATATATAGTAATTATATTATTACTTAGTAATATAACTACTATGCTATTTACTATACTATCTATTAAGTAATTAGAGATATCTAGAATAGTTAGCTCTATAACCTCACCCCTAAAGCAGCTTTAGAGTATACTATTTATATTTAGAATAGTAATATATAGGTTAATGCTATTTTATAGCTTAAGGCTAGATATCTTTATATATAGGAGGTTAATCTAGAGAATCTAGTTACTATATCTATATAGCTAAAAGGTAGTAATAATAGTTATTATCTTATAATTAAGGTTTAGAGTAGAATTTATAGTAATATAGTATATATTAAACTATTAATTATTAAATTAGGTATAATTATATATATATTTATAGTACTATTATATATATATATATTCTATATATTAACCCTTACTTAGGCATATCCCAGCCCCCTTTTCCTGCGCGGACCCCGGTTAAGGTTAGCGTACACGGACCACTTTAGGCCCGCGCGCAGAGCCGGGCTAGTATTACACCTAACTCACACTGCGCGTTCTGGACCCTTTAATTTAATAAAGAGTATCTAGAAATATCTTAATCATAATAGCTCTAATACTAGAAAGCTTTTTAATATACTTAAGAGCACTCTAACTATTTACGAGTTTATAAATAAGTATAATATCTATCTCTAAGCTAAGTATAAAGCTAATCTTAGTAAGTATAAAATAGCTCTATATAAGTAGAAAGCTAAGGAAAATCCCTCTTAGATACTTTATAAAACTATTAAATATAATAACTTTATTAATATAGTTAAGAGTAAGAAGTTTATTACTCTATAATATATTAGTAAAGCAGGCTATACTGCTTCTAAGCTTATAAAGCTAACTTTACTAACCCCTATTATATATAAGGATATCTAAGATAAGTAGAGTAATATACTTAAGTTTCTCTTTACTAATAGTATAAATCTCTCTTTATAAATTACCTTATACTATAACTATTAAGTACTTATTTATTAAACTATTAATATAGTGAAATAGGCTGAGAACCTAAAGATAAAAATAATACAACTATATATACCTATATACTTATATAGAAATACTAAAATATTACTGCTTTATATCTAAAGGCTCTAGAATGAAGAAAAGGATCTCTCTATAAGCAGAATTATTATTATAGATATAATTTAATAAGTAAAAGTAGTAAAAGCTTCTAGATAATAAAGCAGACTATATTATAGTATTAGTTATAATTCTCCTCCTATCTAACTATCCTCCTCTCCTCTCTATATAGGATAAAGGCCTTGCTATAGTATACTAACTAATATATAAGTCTAGGTAGTTTTATAATAAGCTAACTTTACTACTCTATCTTAATTATCTCCTATAGTCTTATCTTAATGCTTTATAAAGAAGAGTATATACTAAAGAAAAATTATATAAATAAAAACTACTATATATAAAGAAAAAGATATCCCCTATACTACCTAATTATTCCTCTTAGGTAATTATAGATATAATCACTTCCTTTTATAGTTATACTATTCTAGCCTTCTCTATCTAGGTATATTCTCTATAGATTTATAAGCCTTATTCTAATCTAAACCTTGCTTATATTATCCCTAACTATACTAGCTAGGTAGCTATAAAAAATAGTAACTATAGTTACTCTTAGAGATATTATCTTTAATCTATTACTAGTAATTAACTTACTCTATAATATAGTCCTTATAGCTATTATAGATAGGCTTAAGAATATTAAATAAGGCTAGATATAGAGAGTGGTCCCTAGTAATAATAGTTTAGTATAGTACTAGAGTAGAAGGGTATAAAGAGACTATTTCTTACCTAGTATTAGATAGCCTAGTTAGTAAAGTAAAAGGATTAGATAGAGTTAAACCTAGGTTTATAAAGCTAGAGTTATTATTACTAGGAGGTAGTAGGGTACTATAAAGACTAAAAGTTAGTAAGTCTAGGTCTATAATAGTATAGGAGCTAGCCTTACTAGGGTAATAAGGAGTAGGCTTCCTGCTATTAGGTTTACTAACCTAACTCTCTATATAATATAAGGTAAAAGTCCTTATAGAGAGCCTTAGTATCTCAGGAAGAGGTAGAAAGAAAGGGGAGCTAGGCTCTAAGAGCTATATATTACTAAAGCTACTATATAACTCTGCTATAAGTAGGTCTATTTATAGTATTTATAAAAGCTTGTTTCTATAGATTATAGAGCACTTTATAAACTTAGTAATAATCTTTAAGATATATTAGCTAATAATATAGAATTAATTCTTCTTAGCTATACTCTCCTTAGCTATAGCTAAAGCTATACTATTAATAATACCTTTATAAATATATACTCTAACCTAATTTACTACTCTAAGACTATATATCTATATATCCTGCTATTAGGGTTAAGATCTAACTATAGTATTCTTCTAAAGGAGAATATAAATATTAATAGGAGCTTTAAGAAGCTTATAATACTAGTAAAGATTCTCTATAGCCTATATAAATAGTTTATTAAAGTCCCTTTTCTATATTAAATTAGTATAGTAAACTATCCCTCCCTCCTAGTTTACTACTATTATAGCCTAGTAGTTTCTGCTATATTAAATATAAAAGATAGTAATATCTAACTAGGTAAGTAAGTTATAATAGGTATCTATAATCAATAATATTAAGACCTAGTGCTTGCTAAGAGAAAATACTACTCTTATTTACTAGGTAACTTATCTTTCTAGAGTCTATATATACTTACCTAACCTATATATATCTAACTCTATAAAGTAATATATTTCCTCTGCCTTAGGAAAGTTCTCTATTATAAGCTACTCTTAAATATTATAGAGGTAAGTAAAATAGTATTAGATAACTAATAGAGACTACTTAGTCTATTCTCTAGTTATATTAAATCTATAATAGAATTAGGTTTATAAAGATAGTATAATATCCTCACTTACCTTAATATACTAGTTAGGTACTCTCTTTTTCTCTATCTTATTCTTTAGTAATCTAGGATTACTAACTAGCTCTATAAATAGGGGTTTAGAGTTACTATAAAGGTTATTAATATAGACTAGCTATCTAGAGTTATTAGTATAGTAAGGACTAAGATTTATGTAAAAAGAAGGCTTATTATTATAAAGGTTAAAGGCTCTCTCCCCTATCTATCTATTCTCTTAGTATATCCTAGTAATAATCCTATTCTAGTAAGCCTAGTTCTATATAGTATTAACTATAGCTTAATTATTAATAATATCTCTTACTCTATTATTATTATTTCTAATTAAACTTAGGTTTAGGTCTATAAAGAGCTTAATAAGTATATTAATAGGTATAAAAACTTCTATAACTTAAATATTAGGTATGGACACTTTAGAGTTAAGATTAAGTATTTTAAGATATTTAAGATAGAGCTATACTGGAGTTAATCTATTTATAGATATAGAATTAGAGATTATAGAGTTCTAAGTATAAATTATCTTTTAAATCCTTTTATTATTTAGTAGAGAGATAATTTCTTTAATATACTTAGCCCTATTAGTAGTTCTTAATAAGGTTAGAAAGACTATACTATCTGCCTCTAGATTTCTATTATAGAACTTAGAATTAATTTAATTTATCTATATATTAAAGATCTCTTTAAAGAAATAACTAGTCCAGTACTTAGCTAACCCTAGTTATATATAGTAGTAAAGCTACTTAAGGTAAAGTATACCTAATATCTATAGCTACCCTTTCTAGAGTTAGAGTGCTTAAATAACCTTAACTAAGTACTTAAGGATAGATATTATACTATTAAGGGGTTTATAGATAGCTATTATAGACCTAATTAGTATCTTAAGATATAACTCTGCCTTTTTATTATACTAAAAGTTATTATAAAAGTAGGAAAACCCTAGAAGTTAGTTAATAAGCAGGGTAAAGTAAAAGACTACCTCTTTACTAGCACTTACCTTAGCTAGTAATCAGAGAATAAGAATAGTAAGCTAGCTTTTCTATATAGTAGCTCTACTATTTTTAATTCTAGTATTAGTAAAAGCATAGTACTAGTGAATAAGGCTAATCCTATTAAAAAGGTTATAAATAAGAAGTTAAAAACTAGCCTCTATATTAGTAGCTAAAAGGGAAGTTTTAGCTTAGATAGTTCTTTATAAATTAAATAAGTTAACTAGTATAGCTAGTTCTCCTTTATTCCCTTTAGCCTACCCTAGTTATTAAAACCTAGTAAGTTAAGGCTATTAAAGATAAATATAGAGTTAAGCTATAGAGATACTAGGATAAAGTTACTAAAGCTCTTTATACTTAAGATTCTTATTTAGCTTAAGAGGAAATTAGAGATAGAAAAGAAGTACCTAGCTAGCTAAGTATTACTTATTAATCCTTATAGCTAGGGTATTTAGAGCTCTTTTAAAAAAGATAAAGTTAGTAGGTATAACTATCGTCTCTAAGGGCTTACTATTCTATTTATCTTACTCCTGAGAAAACTTCTCTAAAGTAGTAATAAAAAAGGCCTCCTTAACCTAGATATTAGTGATCTTAGTAGAGAAACCCTTAAGCAAAGATATTATTAAGAATGGGATAGGTAAAGGTAATTATAGACCTAATTAAGGCTTTTAGTAAGAGAAAAAGGGAGTATAAGTAGTATAGAAGAATAGAGAACTATAATATTATTAAAAAGGGTTATATCTAGGTAAGTATAGATTAGGGTAGGAACTTATAATTAAAGATCTATAAAGAGAGCTTAGAGTATAAATTAAGCTAGTCTATAATACTAAATTAATTATTAATAAGTTAAGTTTACTTATATTCAGAGAGATAAAATAGTTATTTATATATAGGTTAAAGAGAGGTAGGTAGCTAGTTACTAATTATTTATAAACTAGAATGAAGAAATAGGATAGAAATAGGTAATAGAAGGAGCTAGTTATAAGGACTAATTCTATTTCTTATCTAATTATTTTTTAACTATAAAAAAGGCTTAACCTATTAAGTAAATAATTTAATAAGAGGCAGGTAACTAGGTTATATAACTAGACTATACCTTCTCTAGCTCTCTAGCTTTTCTCTCCTCCTTTATAATATAATAAAAGCAGTAATCTATCTTTTATATCTATAAAGCATAATCTTAAGCTTTTTTTAGTACTTATTAGTTATAGCTTCTATTAGGAATCTTAATAATCCTTATATATTAACTTAGCTAAGAAAGTATATTTTCTAGATTTTTATAAATAAACCTATTCCTAATAAAAGAAACTATAACTCTCCTCTATATATTAAGCTGTTTATTAACTTCTTTATAATAAGTAGACTTACCTCTCTAGTCCTTATTTTATATATTACTAACCTTCTTATATAGATTATAGTATCCCTTATATAGTACTTACTTAAACTTCTAGAGCCTTTCTAACTATACTATAAAGTAAACTTCTATATAAAAGTCCTATGTTTAAATAACCCTAAGATTATTATTTATTAGTTCTAGGAGGCTTATATTAGTTTCTGCTATTAGAGTATAACAGAGAAGAAACTACTATTCTATAGATATATCTTTATTACCTTAGTAATTATGGATACTTTTAGACTCTAGCTAGCAAAGATAATTAATCTTAATAAACCTAAGGTTAGCTATAGCTTCTATATTTAAGCTAATAGTAAATATAATATAGTTCCTTATAGTAGCTATAAGCAGTATACTTACTCTCTTTATAATAAGGCTACTAGAGCTTAGATCTATAAGCTATACTTTAAGTATATAAATATACCTAGTAATACTTATACTAACTATCTTTACTATGAATAAGATTCTAAGTATTTCTTTAACTCTAAAAAAAACTATAAAGCTTTTAGCTATAATATAGAAAATCTAGAGTAGTAGAGTAGTAAATTTAAGAAAGTAGTTACCTAGTTCTAGATTAACTAGTAAACTATAGTAAGAGGTGGTATAAATTATCTAGGATTTAGAACTATAATAGAGTATTATAAAACTTAGCTAAAGGAGTATAAGTCTAGGTTACTATTTATTCTTACTAGTTACTCTCTAACTAATTTAGATATCTCTATTTCTAATAAGAGGAAGCTACTTAATATCCTAACTAGGGTTTAAAAAAAAGAGCAGGAAAAAGAAAGAACTAATATAATACTCTATATACTTAGTAATCTTTATAAACCTAAAAATATAAAATAATAAATAAAATCCTCCTTATTTAACTTTAATATGCTTTAATATATATACTCTTATATAAATAATATTGAAAAAATTAGGGAAATTTATATAAAGTCTTAGTAAATCAGGTAAAATTAACTAGCTATAGTAATACCTTTCTAATATAGTAGAGCACCCTAAAATATAGACAGGAGAGTTCCTTTATCCCTAGTTTCCTTAGTAATATAACTATCTATAGCTAGGAAAACTCACTAACCTAACTACTTATATAATGCTATAGTTATATAAGAAGATAAGCAAAGAGCTAATTTAGGAATAAGGATATTATAATGAATATAAAATAGATAAATAATTACTATAGAAATAGAAACTAAAAGAAGTAGATAGATAATATAAAGTAATATAATATTATATGGAGATATATTCCCCTTAGAACACTAAATACTATAGTCTAACCTAGAAATAGTATACAAATAACTAACTAAGTATTATAGATATAGCTAAATTATTAAAGTTAAACTATAACTTAAAGACCTTTAAGTAATAATAAGTTAGGACCTAGTGCTTATAATAAGAGACTATTTAGTTAAGGCAGGAGGCTTATAAAGAGGGTGTTTTCTAGGATAAGGTAAGGAATACCTAGATAGTAATAGAGAGGGATAGAATACCTTAATTACTAGGAAGGTTATAGTATACCCTGAATATATCCTATATAGCAAGACTTACTATAAATATAGTAGTAACCTTAGTAATATAACCCTAGGTATAATAATAGTGCTTAGGCTAGATATTGAGTAAGATTAGGTTTATAAAAGTATAAGAGTAAACCTAAATACTAAGTAATATAATATAGATATAAGTAGGCTAGCCTGAGTATTATCTCTGTAGTTTATTTTAATATACTAAGCTAGGTAATTGTAATTAAGTAACTAAGGTAAAGAGTGTAGTAAGGCTCTCTCTAGAAGTATAAGCCTTATCTATTATAGATATAAAAAAGGCTATTCCTCTATACTAGGGTTAGTTCTAGCAGGTGATATAGAGTTATTTTCTATCTTAGTATACTAACTATCCTTAACTAAGTTAAATAACTAAAGCTCTATATAAAGTTCCTATATTACTCTTATCTA
Source organism: Colletotrichum ledebouriae (assembly GCA_036785755.1). Classification (NCBI taxonomy): domain Eukaryota; kingdom Fungi; phylum Ascomycota; class Sordariomycetes; order Glomerellales; family Glomerellaceae; genus Colletotrichum; species Colletotrichum ledebouriae. The sequence continues at coordinate 14,768 of JAVHLU010001194.1, read as the reverse complement.
GTTAAGGGCCTCCTTTAGAGCCTATAAATATATTACTAAGTATATAATCCATTATAGAATATTACTATCTAGATTATTTATTAATAAAGAGCTAGTATTATTAAGGTTAGTAAAAGGTTTCTCTACTTTCTCTTTATTACCTTTATTAGGGTAGAGGTAACTATAGATAGAGTAAATCTTATTAAGTTAGTTTATAAAGTTATATCTATACTAGTTAATATTATCTAGCTCCTAAAAACCTTCTAGAGCCTTAATAAACTTCTTTAAGTAGTTTCTAGTATAAGTTAATCTATAAAGAGGTTCTTCTATAAGAGTCTTAAGATAATATAAAGTATTATTAAGAGCCTTTAAATAGATCCTAAAGAGACCTTTTTAATAGTAGTTAAGCTTAGTATCTAAAAACTTATCTATATAGTATTTAATATTAAGTACTAGGATAAGGTTACCTATTCCTAATTCCTAGCTATATAAGATATAGCATTTCTAGTAGTTAAACCTATCTATAATATACTTATACTATACTATAATTATTTTCTATATAGTAGTATAGTTCTTATTAAGTTACTTAAAAGCTCTTATCTATATAAAGAGCTTCTCTTTAGGTATTATTACTTAGTTCTATACTAGAACTCTCTAAGTTAGTATAAAAGTTTCTATTAAAGTTATAGCTTTATATCTATAGAGCAGGTAGACGAGGCTATAGCTAGTTAAGGCTCTAATAGAAGTCCTATTAGCAAACAGCATAGCTTAGAAGGATAGCTAGAAGTCCTTGCCTATATTCTTTATCTAAGTAGAGAGAGTATATATAATAGTCTAGTAGCTAACTTTAATAGTATTATTAGTGCATAGATTATAGATAGCAGTAACCTTTTACTTAAGCCTATATTTATAGTTAAATTTAATAACTATACCCTTATTCTCTAAACCTATATTAATAATAAGTATACTATAGCCTCTGGCCACTGTATAGTGATTTTACCTGCTTAAGTGCAACAGACCTTCTAACTCCGCGCCTCCTGATAATATATAGCCTTCGGTCACGTGATCCTCTCCTAACCATAGCCGTACTTATACGTGCCTATAGCCTCACGATCTTTAACTTTATATTAATAATAATATAGTTTTTAATTATTTAATAAACTACGAAACTATCAACTTTTCCTCTCGCGCACTACCCGCGCTACTAATACCGCCTCTATTACCGCTTCGTCCGCTAGAAGTTATTACTATCTTTATAGTCCTCTTATTCGATCGGGTTAGCTAACGCCTTCGTAGCTATACTATTATTAGTAACGCTCTCTCTATATTAAAGCAGTTAGCGCAAGCCGTACTTACTGATATTTACCTAGGCTGCCTAGGCCGCCTCTACCTTAGTAATACGGAGGACCTACTTAAAGAAGGGCTACTCTATAAGGTATATAATAACCTACTAAACTTCTACTACTAAGTTTACTTACTTAGCTCTAATACTATTACGCCTTATAGAGTCCCCTATAGGGGTATTAAGATAAGCCCTCTTAAGGGCTATATTAATAATACGCTCTCTATATATAATAAAGTAGTGAATAAAAGAGCGGGTTTTATTAATTATATTTAGGCTAAACTCTCTAGTAATCCCCTTTATATTATTTATACTAAAGGGCATACCTCGCTTAGGCTTAGCGTATTTATATATAAGGTCTAGTATTAATATAGTTAAGGGATAAGGATAAGGAAGAGGGAGAGGTATAAAACCCTGCTTATAATAGCAGAGCTTCTTATACTTCTAGCTATAAGAACCTCTTAGGAAAGACCTCTTTAGTTAAGGAGTTACCTCTCGTATAGTAGCGTTTACCTTACTAGAAGGTCGACCTTTTAGGTTAAGGAGTTATCTTATATAGTAGCTTTCATAGCACCTTACTAGAAGGTTTAGTAAGGGCGTTGCTACGAGAGCCTTAGTAGCCTATTTAGCTCTGATATAATTAGCCCTAGTATAGCGCGTATCCGACTTCATACGAGGGTTTACTTATAAGTAGTAGGAATATATAGGGTTCTTATATTATTTTCCTTAACTAGTAGAAGGTATAAGTTAAAATACCTATATAGTATTTCCCGAATTATGCCTGCGAACTAGGTGAATTTCTTATAGTCCTTTTGCGAAGGGGCTGCGGCGTAATTCCGAGCTTAATATTAGTATTAATAATAAACTTATTAATATTTAAATTATATAATAATAAAGGAGATAAGTTATATAGTAATTTAGTTTATAATAAGTAAAATAGATAGAGAGAAAGAGGGCTTTAATCTCCTTCTCTTTCTATATAGTATTTATAAATTATAAACTAGGAGTAGTTATAGCCTTTATCCCTTCTATAAACATATAGGCTTTTCTTCTTAATATAGCTAGGGGTAGTTATAGCCTCCTTTTCTTCTATAAGTTTATAAACTCTTTTTTATTCTTTCTTAGGAGTAATATAATACTATAATTTCCTTAATTCTATAGATATTAACTATATAGTAGCGAAGATAGGGCTTAAATCCCCTTAGGTAAGCTTATTAGCTTAACTAGTGTTATTAATTTATTACTTTATTACCAATTATTAGGTTCTAGATTATAGAAAGTAGATACTACCTCTATTTCTATAAGGACTAAGGAGAAAAAAGAGAAAACCTTTTAACTTAGCAAAGTCTAAAGCTATTATAGCTAGATTTCCAGGGTTTTATATATTCCTATCTGATAACTCTAACTATATAGCTACTATGCCTAGTGTTTTCTTAGATTATGTCTATAAAGAGCTTTCTAAATACTTTTCTATAAAGTCTATTATTATTACTACTAGGTTTATAGAGTTAATATTCTATTAAGTAGTTAGGATAATATATTATAGTTCTATATTAACTATAAGCCTATTTATACAGTATAAAAATATACCTCTTTTAAGCACTATAGACGAAGTCTTAAGAGAGAAGAATCTACCTCTAGGTACTATTAAAACAGGCTAAGAACCTAAAAATAAAAATAATAAAACTATGTACTCCTATATACTTATATAGGAATACTATGATATTACTGCTTTATATCTAAAGGCTCAAGAATAAAGAAAAGGATCTCTCTATAAATAGAATTATTATTATAGATATGATTTAATAAGTAAAAGTAGTAAAAGCTTCTGAATAATAAGGCAGACGTGTTAGTTATAATTCTCCTCCTATCTAACTATCCTCCTCTCCTCTCTATATAAGGCAAAGGCCCTGCTATGGTATGCTAACTAATATATAAGTCTAGGCAGTCTTATAATAGGCTGACTTTACTGCCCCGTCTTAATAGACTACCTTAAGGTAGCAGCAATATAGCTTAATAATATTAGTAATAAGTCCTAGATTAACTTTTAAAATATACTCTACTTCCTTAAATAGTAGCTTACTTACTTTAATAATAATATATAGAAATAAGTATATAAAGATTATAAAGATATTCTAAAGTATACTAAGTATACTACTTAACTTACTAAGTAGTATAGAGAGTAGTACTATTACTATAAGTTAGTAGTAAGCTAGAATATTATTAATACTAAGGAAAGCTATACTAAATATATCTTTTTTAAAGCAGTATATTATAAAATAGCTCCTACTTAGGCCTAGAACTAGCTAGATCTAGTTATCTAAGTAGAAGAGATTAGAATACCCTATCTCTTACTTAAAGAGCTTAGAATTATCTTTATTACTAAGATCTATAATAAGCTAGCTATTACTAAGAGTCCTGGTAAATTACTTAGAATATATATTATTTTTCTAAACTGCTCTAACTTAGAGAATCTACTCTAATCTTTATAAACTACTTTAAATGCTTCCTTTTTAATAGTAATATTTAATAAGATCCCTAGCTACTTTTATAGATAATACTATAGATAGACTCTATAAAACTATAGCTATATTTAATAGATATTTATAAGGTTACTAAAAGATAGCCTTAAGAATTATAAAATACTAAAAAATAAAGTATAGTATATGTAGGAGATAGTAATATCTCTATAGTAGGGCTATATCTATAATAATCTTATATATATAGAGTAAATTATAAAGAAGTCTTAGAAAAGTAGTTAGTTTTTATCTAACTATAGCTATAATAGACACTATAGTAATAGCTAGGATAAGTATAGTAATAGAGATAGCACTAGTAACTAAGAGTAACTTCTTAATAATATTTCCTACTATATTATTAACTAAAGCCTTTTAAGAAATAAAAGCTAAGCAGCCTAAGTTTATTCTATAGTACTTATATTCTTTAAAGAACTATATACTCTCCTTAATAATATTATTCTAGATAACTATAGAGCTCTCTATATTATTAATAATAAGAGAAAGCTAGTTCCTAATATCTTTATATACTTATATAATAATAAGGTAATTAAAGTTAGTAATATAAGTATACTAATTATTAAGAAGAGCACTTAGGTTATCTAGGGTATATTTAAAGATATCTTAATAAGTAAAAAGAGCACTCTAATCTTAAATAATATACTATTATTAAAAATATATATACTAATATAATCTTAGAAGCACTTCTCTTTAAGATAGATATCTATTATAATAGCTATAACTATACTCTATAGTATAATAAGCTAAGCAAGTCTACTTATATAAAGCAGCTACTATATAAGAGTAACCTAGTCTTCTTTAGATATAACTCTATCTCTGCTTACTTACCTTATCCTAGTATTTCTATAAATAGTATAGATATTATAGCTCTCTTAAATAATAAAAAGCTAATATACTCCTTATATTACTATATAGCTAAAAGGACTAATAATATATAAGTATAGTATCTCTAAGCTAGTTATCTAGGCTAGAGTACTCTTAAATATCTTATATATAATACTTAGGGAGTGAGGATTAAGACTCTATTATATATTTATTATAAATTCTATGCTTAAGTATATATATAGTAAGTTATTTTATATAGTATATCTAAGGCTAGATTTTCCTATTTTTACTACTATATAGCTTAGGATCTCTTTAACTACTAGAGGCTTAGTAAACTATATACCTAGATACTTTTTATTAAGGATAAGTATAGTAAAAAACTCTTTAGAATTCCCTTAGTCTTATAAAAGTATAATAAAGTATTTAAGGTACTCTAGATATTCAAATACTAGGTATAAAAACAGTAGAGCCTTACTATCAATAAGATTTACTCTAATATTAAGTATACTATTATTACTATATAAAGCTTTACCTAGTATAAATAATAAGTAAAAGAGCCTAGAATTAAACTTAAGCTTTTACTAGTAGATACTAAAGAGCTAGTAGATAGTAGAGAGTATATTAGCTTAGAAATTATTCTAAAAGTGTTTATAATACTAATAGCTACTTACTTACTAAAGTACCTTATCTTAGAGACTTAGAGAGTAGTAGTCTTTGTTTTTAATATTAGCCTATATATTATAAATACCTAGTAAAGCTCTATTTAGATAGAGCTTAAGTAGTTCTAAAACTACTTTTAATAATAGTAACTAGGCTTTATACTTACTATATACTAAGATCTATATTTATACTAGAGAGGCTTATATATCTATAGCTATAAAGCTTACTCTCTTAAAGAAGGTTATAAAAAAGATATTAAGAGATACTATTATAAAGTTAACCCTAGGGCCTATCTAGGATACTTTATAGAATATATACTAGAGATATATAATCTATATAGGATCTGGGTTTCTATACTTAACTAGGTTATTATTATATATAATATATACTTTAATAAGTTAAGATTCTACTCTATAGGTAATAAAAAGGAGGCTATAGATATCTAGAGTACCTAGATAATTATTAATAAGGTTAAAATACTTATTGAATTCTCTAATATAATTCTTAAGACCTTAGAGATACTTAATAAAGTAAATAGTAACTTTATAATAAATAAATAAACTACTAATAAGCTTAAGTTCTCTATATTAGCTTTTTTCTATAGTTTAGAAGCGCCTTATACTACTACTATAATATGGTTTAAGAATATACTAGCTAGGACATAGAGAGAATTACTTACTCCTAAGGAAATCTCTAATTCTAAAAGTATATTAGGATTAAGTTTAAACCCTTCTATAATATTAAAGCCCTACTCTAAAGCATAAAGTGCTATTACTAAGAGTATAGATCTATATCTACTTCTTTTAAATACTTAAGAACTAGCTATTTAAGCATCTATAAAGAAGGAGAGCTTATAGTAATCTAAATAAGACTCCTCCTTAGTAGCTAAAATAGATTTCTAACCTGCTTATTATTAATACTAATAAACTAACTATAGGTCTTTAATATAATAAAGCACTAAAGAGTAGTGCCTAAGAGTTTTTATAACTCTTTATTTAGAAAAGAGCTTACTCAATAACTATTAAAATACTTTGTTTATAATCTTTATACCTAATTAGTATAAAGCTATTATAGAAAGCACTCTTATATATAAGACTCTATACTTTACTATTATAGTATATTTATAGAATAACTCTAAGCTATATCTAAATACTAAGTAGAAGATAGTATACTTTATAAAAGACTTCTTAAAGCCTTTTAATAATAATTTTAAAGCTAGAAAGCTAAGAAAGCTACTTTAAGATATATTTTAAAAAGCTGTAAATAAGGAAATTAATAGGCTTATAACTAAGAAAATCTAGTATATTATTAACTAGTCTAAGGTATACTTAAAGCCTCTTTTCTTAAAGTAGATATATATCTATACATTTTAAGGTAACTACCTTAATATTTATAAAGTATAAATCTATATATAAGGAGATATATAAAATACCTTCTCTCTTAGCTTAACCTATATTACTATATTTATAGCCTAAAGCTTATATATAGTAGTAGTGATTATAGCCTAGTTTAACTATAAAATACTCTTATTTAATATTATTAATATATTCCTAAATATAGATATTAACCTAGATAGAGAGCTAGTTACTTACTACTTTCTAGATAGCTTTAAGTAGGCTAATAAGGTTATAGAGCTTAATAAAGCTCTATATAGCGTAAAGAATATATCTCTTCTATAGTATAAGGAATTCTCTATAGCTTTATATAAGCTTAGGCCGTCTTTATATAATAAGAAGCCTTATCTTTTTTAAGATAAGCACTATAAGGTCCTGATCCTATTCTATATTAATAATATTCTTATTTTATTTCATTAAAAATATATTTCTAAAGCTTAGAAGCTTATATAAGAGATTAAGAAACTATATAAGCTATATAAACTAGGCCCTGTTAAATAGTACCTTAGAATATATATTATATAAAACTAAGTAGCTAAAAAGATCTACCTAGTCTATAACTAGTATATTAAGACTATTATAGAGCACTTTAGGCTCTATAATAGTATCTACCTAAGCACTTCTATACTAGTTATTAAGCTTATAAAGAACCCTAGTAAGGCTATAACTACTAAGGTTAAGAAGTACTAATTACTTATTAAAAGTATTTTATATATAGTAATAATAATATAACTTAAAGTAGCCTTTGCTATAGTATAACTCTCCTACTTTCTTATAAATCTAAATATATAGCACTTTACTATAATAAGGTAGTATATATAGTATCTCTATATAACTTATTACCTTATAATCTGCTATAGCAGCTTAGGGAGTAATAAAGAGACTCCCTCACTACTAATTATTAGTAATACCTTATTTATTAATAATAGAGAGATTTATAGATTATTATAAAGCTATATAATAATGCTCTTTAGAGATATAACTTAGTAAAAAGCAGCTTATTGAGTAATAGTTATAATATTAATAACTAAAGCAGAGCTTCTAAGCCTTAAATATACTACTAAAGAAGTAATAGCTCTTTAAAAGCTATATTATAACCTTACTTTAGAGCTTAGAGATATTTAAAAAGTCTATTATAATAATTAGTAAACTATTTAACTAGTAATTAGAGAGGGAGAGTATATATTAACCTATTTATAGTATATTAATATTTAGAATATATAGCTATACTAAGAGTATATAAAGCGTATTTTTAAAGTGCTCTATATATTTATAAATAAGATACTAGTAAATAGGCTAATAAAAAGCCTTTTCTAAGCTAAGTTTAAATATTTCTAAGTATTACTAAACTTAGTAAACACTTACTATATTATTATGATAAAGGAGAAGCAGGTTCAAGAGTATAGAATAAAGCTCTATTTAATCTAAAAGCTAGTAAGTATTATCTATAAAGCTATAGCTCTTCTATATATAATAGCTAGATATAAAAGTAATTTTAATAAATATACTAGTTCTAGGTATACTAGCTCTATACTTTCTAAATACTAAAAATAAAGAATATTGATACCTAAAAATATATATTTAATAATAAAAGCACTTTTCTATATAGATAGCTATAATAAGATAGTTAATAAAGCTATTAGCTATACTAGTAAGTAGTTTATAAAGAGCTAAAAAGCTTACTAAGTAAATATATATATTAATAATAATATAATAGCTATAGAGACTTACTAAAAAGAACTAGTAAAAGCTAGCTTTTTTATAATAATCTCTAGATATATAGTAATCTGGAGCTTCTCCTCCTCCTCCTTTTTCTACTCCTCCTCCTTCTTCTCCTTCTTAAGGATAGTCTAGAAAGTATAGTAGTTAAAGAAAAGGCTTTATATAAATAAGTTAGTACTATACTAAATTATTATATATATATCTATATATATAAATAGAATATTTATAATTTAGTTAGAGCTATTATAAACCTTATAGTAGTACTTATAGAGTATAATAATAGCAGTAGAAAGGGGTTTATAGCTATAGCTAGCTAGGTAGTAATAATAGTACCTACTAGTGCTATAAAAGCAGTAACTAGAGCTCTTATTTATAAATAGTAAGTATATATAGCTATAGTATAGATACTTTATTAGCTTACTAGGTCTTTCTAAGATAAGAGAGAAAGTATAAAGCTTCTTAGCAAAGCCTAGGGTTTTCTTATTAATAATAGAGGTAGTTTTCCTTTTAAGTATATTATAGTATATTCTATCTATAATCTTAGCTAGCTTATATTTCTTAAGCTTTACTAAACTATTATTAATATCTCTTAGATATATAAAAGAAGTATTATAAATATATAGGCTAGCTTCTCCTTATCCTTATTTTTATTCTCTTTCTCCTTAATAGAGGGAGTATAGTTATACTTACCTAAAGGCGTCTTAGATATAGTAGTTTTTTTTATTAAAAAAAGATATTATTAACTTCTATAGTATTAAAAAGCCTTACTAGATAGTAATAAGCTTACCTTAAGCTAAGTTCTTATCTATTTTATAGAGAATAGCCTTAACTATTAGGTACTAGTATTACTAAAGAGGCTATAAAATAGCAAAATAAAAGACTTATATTTATTAACTTTATTATCCTTAGTCTCCTCCTGCTTAGTAAGAGTAGCTAGCTATTCCTGCTCTGCCTTTTCCTTAGCTTTATTAATTACCTTAGCTTTAGTAATATAGTTAGTAACTAGTATTATAGACTATCTATGCTTAGGAGCTATTTTTAATAATAGTATTAATAAGTATAGATAGTTTTATAAAAAGATAAGTAACTATAATAGTTAATACAATATATAATAAGTTTTTCTATATATATAAAGGGTTAACTTATAATTATTATAGTATTCTAAGTAAAAGAAGGAGGGAAAATTAAGGCAGAGGGTAGTATAAATAATAACTATACTGCCTAGCTATCTTTATAGATAGTTAAGCACTACTAACTAGATTCTACTACTTACCTAGATTATATTACTATTATCTAAGTTATATACTGCTTATTTATACTCTTTAAGCCTCTCTTAAGGAATATCTTTATAAATTCTATATCTTTATAGCTATTCTTAACACTGCTTTATCTCTTTTATATATATTTATAAATAGTTATAGCTATATAAGAGGCTATATTACTATATTAGTAATACTTAATATATAGCTAGGGAGTGTGTTATAATATAGTTTACAGCACTCTTAGCTTTATAAAGCTATGGTAGCTATACACTATAGCGCGTAATTATATAATTATACACCACAGACTATTTCACTATACTTTCTATATATACTAATCTATAGCTAAGATAGTTGCTCTTTATAACTTACTCTTACCTCTATCTATAGTTCGTAATAACCTTTTAGTAAGGTGCTATATATATAAGAGATAACTCCTTAACCTCCGAAGAGGTTCTTATAGCTAGAAGTATAAAAGGCTCTATAAGTAGAGCTTTATACTTATCTCTCTTTCTTATCCTTATTTTATAATCTATAATAAATTCTCTAAGATATTAATACTATACTTAATATATTAATATACTAGCTATATATAAAGTGTACTTATTAATATTAATAATATATAATAGATTATATAAGAGTTTAGTATTAATATAATTAATAAAACACTCTGTTTTATTAAGCAGCTTAGAAAATACTAAGAGCACATTATTAATATAGCTCTTAAGAGAGCTCTTATTAATATCCCTATAGGGGATAACTAGATATATAATAATATTATATATAAATAAGTAAATATAGTATTAGAAGTTAATTAGATTATTACACACTCTATCTATTAGCCCTTCTTTATAGGCCCTCTATACTACTAAGGCTAAGGTAGCCCTATAGAGAAATATTAGTAAGTATAGCTTTTACTAAATAGAGAGAGTATTAATAATAATAGTATAGTTATAAAGGCGTTAGCTAGCCTAATTAAATAAGGGAACTAGTGGATAAAGTACTAAGAGAGATAGTGTTAGCAGTATAGATAATAGGTAAGAGAATAAGTTAATAGATATTATTATTAAACTATAAAGTTAAGGATTATAAAGCTATAGATAGGTATATATAAGTATAGCTATAGTTAGAATAGGATTCTATAACTAAAGGCTGTATATATTATTAGGAGGCGAGGCATAGAGTTAGAAGGTCTATTATAACGCAGGTAAAATCACTATATAGTAGCTAGAGGCCTAAGAATAGATATAAAGAGGTATATCTTATTTAATACTAAGTAGCTTAGTTAGTAAAATGAAAAGGTTTAATAGAGTTAAACCTAAGGGTATAAAGCTAGAGTTTGTTTTTACTAAGAGGCAGCAGGATACTATAAAAACTAAAAGCTAGTAAGTCTAGATCTATAATAATATAGAAGCTAGCCTTACTAACGTAATAAAAAGTAGGCTCTCTATTATTAAGTTTACTAACTTAGCTATTTATATAATATAAAGTAAAAGTCTTTAAAAAGAGTCTTAATATCTTAGGAAGAGATATAAAAGAAGAGAGAATAGGCTCTAAAAGCTATATATTACTAAAGTTACAATAAAACTCTACTAGAAATAGGTTTACTTAAGGTATCTATAAAAGCTTATTTTTATAAATTATAAAGTACTTTATAAACTTAGTAAAAATCTTTAAGATATACTAAATAATAATCTAGGCCTAATTCTTCTTAGCTATACATTCTCTAGCTATAGCTAATACTATATTATAAATAATATCTTTATAAATATATACTTTAACCTAATCTACTTCTCTAAGGCTATATATCTATAAATCCTAGTGCTAAGGCTAGGATCTAACTATAATATTCTTCTAAAGAAGTATATAAATATTAATAAGAGGTCTAAGGAGCTTATAGTATTAATAGAGATCCTCTATAACTTATATAAATAGTTTATTAAATTCTCAATTCTATAATAAATTAGTATAGTAAACTATTTCTCTCTCCTAATTTACTACTATTATTACTTAGTAATCACTATTATATTAAATGTATAAGATACTAATATCTAATTAAATAGGTAGATTATAATAGGTATCTAAGATTAATATAGTTAAGATCTAGTACTTACTAAGAGAGAGTACTACTCTTATTTACTAAGTAACCTATCTTTTTAAGGTTTATATATACTTATCTAATCTATATATATCTAACTTCTCTACCTTAAGAAAGTTTCTTATTAGAAACTATTATTAAGTATTATAGAGGTAAGTAAGGTATTAAGTAACTAATAGAGACTACTTAGTCTATTCTCTAGTTATATTAAATCTATAATAAAATTGGGTTTATAAGAATAGTATAGTATTCTTACTTATCTTAATATATTAATTAAATACTCTCCTTTTCTCTATTTTATTCTGTAGTAGTTTAGAATTACTAACTAGCTTTATAAATAGAAGCCTAGAGCTACTATAAAGGTTATTAATATAAACTAATTATCTAGAGTTATTAATATAATAAGAACTAAGATTTATATAAAGAAAAGGCTTATTATTATAAAGAGTAAGGACTCTTTTCTCTACCTATCTACTTTCTCAATATATAGTAGTAATAATATTATTTTAGTAAGTATAGTTTTATATAATATTAACTATAGAGTAATTATTAATAATATCTCTTACTCTAATACTATAGTTTCTAAGTAGACTTAGGTTTAGGTTTATAGAAAGCTTAATAAAAGTCTTAATAGATATAAAAGCTTCTATAATTTAAATATTAAGTATAGATACTTCAGGGTTAAGATTAAGTATCTTAAAATACCTAAGATAAGGCTATACTAAGGCTAACCTATCTATAGTTATAGAATTAGAGATTATAAAGTCCTAAGTATAAATTATTTTCTAAATCTTTATATTATATAATAGAAAGATAATCTTTTTAATATACTTAGCTTTATTAATAGTTCTTAATAAAGTTGGAAAAACTATACTATTTACCTCTAGATCTCTATTATAAAACTCTAAAGTAATTTAATTTATCTATATATTAAAAACCTCTTTTAAAATAAAACTAGTTTAGTATTTAGCTAGCTTTAATTATTTATAGCAGTAAATCTATTTAAGATAAAGTATACTTAATATCTATAGCTATCTATTCTAAACCTAGAGTGCTTAAATAACCTTAACTAAATACTTAAGAATAGATATTATACCATTAAGAGGCTTATAGATAGCTATTATAAACCTAATTAGTATCTTAAGATATAACTTTATCTTTTTATTATATTAAACGTTATTATAGAAATAGGAAAATACTAAAGGTTAGTTAATAAATAGAGTAGAGTAGAAAACTAGCTCCTTATTAATACTTACCTTAGTTAGTAATTAGTGAATAAAGATAGTAAGCTAGGTCCTTTATATAATAGCTCTATTATTTTTAATCTTAGTATTAATAAAGATATAGTATTATTTAATAAAGCTAATTTTATTAAAAAGATTATAAATAAGAAGTTAGAAAATAGCCTCTATATTAATAACTAAAGGAGAAATCCTAGTTTAAATATTTCTTTATAGATTAAATAGGTTAACTATAGTAGCTAGCTTTTCTTTATTTTCTTTAGCCTACTTTAGCTATTAAGATTTAATAAGTTAAGGCTATTAAAGATAGATATAGAGTTAAGCTATAGAGATACTAAAGTAAAGCTACTAAAGTTCTTTATACTTAAGGTTATTTTTTAGTTTAAGAGGAAATTAAAAATAAAAAGAAAGTATTTAGCTAGCTAAATACTATTTATTAATTTTTATAACTAGAGTATTTAGGGTTTTCCTAAAGAGGGTAGAGTTAGTAAGTATAACTATAGTCTCTAAAAACTTATTATTCTATTTATTTTATATTATGTATAGAGGCATAGGGCAAGCGGGAGGAAGTTATCTATTATAGTAGAAAAGGAGTAGCTATAGATAAGGGTCTATATATAATGGCTTTATACTAATTAGGTATAAAGATTATAAAGAAAGTATTTTAGTAATTATCTAGTAAACCCTTTTCTAAATAAAGAGTTATAAAAACTCTTAGATACTGCTTTTTAGTACTCTATTATATTAGAGGTTTATAGTTAATCTTTAATATTAATAATAAATAAGTTAGGAATCTATTTTAGCTACTAAGGAGGAGTTTTATTTAGACTATAAGCTCTCCTCCTTTATAGATACTTAAGTAGCTAGATCTTAAATATTGAAAATAAGTAGATATAGATCTATAGTCTTAGTAATAACACTTTATACTTTAAAGTAGGGCTTTAGTATTATAAAAGGGTTTAAACTTAATTCTAGTATACTTTTAGAATTAGGAGTTTATTTAGAAATAAGTAGTTCTCTCTATATCCTAGCTAGTATATCCTTAAACTATATTATAGTAATAGTATAGAGTATTTCTAAACTATAAAAAGCAGCTAGTATAGAGAACTTAAGCTTACTAGTAGTTTCTTTATTTATTATAAGATTACTATTTACTTCATTAAGTATCCCTAAGATCTTAAGAACTATATTAGAGACTTTAATAAGTATTTTAATCTTATTAATAATTATTTAGGTATTTTGGATATCTATAGCCTCCTTCTTATTATCTAGAGAGTAGAATTTTAACTTATTAAAGTATATATTATTAAGCTCGGAATTACGCCGCAGCCCCTTTGCCAAAAGACTATAACAAATTCACCTAGTTTGCAAGCATAATTCAGGAAACACTATATAGGTATTTTAACCTATACCCTCTACTAGTTAAGGAAAATAATATAGGAACCCTATATATTCCTACTACTTATAAGTAAACCCTCTAAATATTATAAAGTCGGACGCGCGCTGCACTAGGGCTAATTATATTAGAGCCGAACGGGCTACTAAGGCTCTCGTAGTAATACCCTCGCTAAACCTTCTAGTAAGGTGCTACGAAAGCTACTATATAAGATAACTCCTTAACCTAAAAGGTCGACCTTCTAGTAAGGTAAATATTACTATATAAGAGGTAACTCCTTAACTAAAGAGGTCTTTCCTAAGAGGTTCTTATAGC
>JAVHLU010001193.1:0-35357 GCA_036785755.1 Colletotrichum ledebouriae | reverse complement strand
GGGGCTCCTATTTTATAATACTATATATTAAGGTCTTATATAGCCTTAATAAAGCGCTAATTACTATTCTAGTCCTATATAGAGTTATAATAGAAGTAGTAGCTAGTTAACTAGTTTATAAAAATCGTAACCTAGTAATAATTACTATAGTTTAGTAGAAAGAAAGCCTTAGTAATATCCTAGAGATTCTTCGCTTCTACTCTTTTAAGCTCTATAGAAGCCTTATTAATTTCTTTCCTAGGTTATTAAGCTAGCTTATAAATTAGGGTATAGATATTATAAAAGTAGCTCTTAATTATAAATATAAAAAGGGCTATAACCTCTAAATTATCTAACTCCTCTTACCTTATTAGCTTCCCTTATATTTTATAAAAGTCTAATAAATATTCTACCCAGGCTAAAGTTATAATAGATAACCCTCTTTTATACTAGGTTATTAAGTAATTTATAGATTTTTAGTTCTATTATATATTCTATAGGATTACTAGTATAGGCTTATCTTTATTTAATATCAAGTTCCCTTTAGGTCTTATAGTATTAAATCCCGCTAAGGTATTAATAGGGTTAAATATAGAATTCCCCTCGGGGTAGTAAGGGCTAAGTAGGGTAATATAAATAGTTTTATAAACCTAGGGTAGTTAAGATATTCTATAAAGTTAGCTAGTTATTATAAGTTATAATCCCTCTTCTACTTCTTATAGTTATTCCTTCTCTTTATATTCTAGATACTTAGTTCTTTTAATAATCCTTTCTCTTTATCTAACTCTCCTAGATTAATAAGAACTATTAAACTATTTTATAAATTAATATCTATAGGTATTAGTAAGTTAATATCTATCCTACCTAGAGAGGAAACCTCTAGGTATATAAATTAAGGGGTATACTTAGCTATTTAATATTTAATATCTTTCTAAGCTATCCTTTTCTTAATATCTTTATTTCTTAATTTAAAGTATTAATTATATAGAATTCTATTTACTCTTAGTTAGACCTAATATCTTTTAGGAGTTATTTTATTAATAAAAGCCTTTAATAAATAATTAATCTAAGCTTAATACCCTTTTTTAATAAGCTACTTTAGAGGTACTAGGCTTCTAATTTATATAAAAGCCCTAAGCTAATTAATAAAGTAGAGACTAGAGGCTTATAATAAAAGGTCTATATATTAAAGTTCTACTAGGTATAGTTATTTTATTAAAACTTCCTTAGCTTTATATCTTAGTAAAAAGCTCCTAGTAATTAATATTAGAGTTTATAGTTATCTTTTAGCTCCTCTCCTTAATTACTAATTATTATAAAACTAGTTTCTCCTATCTTATAAGTTATTTAATAGACTTCCAATAACTACCTTAGTAGACTTAGGTACGTATAGATAAATAAGGAGTATATTAGGGGACTTAGCTTTAATTTAAATAACTATAATATCCCTTATATCTCTATCTTTAAAATCGTTTTCTATACCTCTAACTATCTTATAGTAAAGTAGTTAGCTAGGCTTAGTAAGCTTTATAATATAGCGAGTAACTACTAAAATATCCTTAGTATATATTAGAGTTACTATTTTAAGTATACCAATAATATTAAATATCCTAGCTATAACTTACTATAAGTATAAGGAGTAAATTATTTCCTCTATTACTTCTAAGGTCTTATTCTAACGTTTAATAAGGATATATTTTAATATTATATTAAAAAGGTCTATCTAACTAGGGATATTATCTATCCTAAGTAGAGAGCGCGTACTATATTTAATTAGCTAAAGCTAATAATTAAGCTTATTAGGAGGTCTAAAGCCTAGGATATCTCTATTATTTTATCCCTATACTTAAAACCTACTTATACTTAGTTTATTAAGTATAAGCTTTATTAAAAGTCTAATTTTAAGGATAAGAAGGTTTAAAGATCTTAACTCCTAGATCTTTATATCTAATACTTTATTATTATATAAAATAACTTTCCCTATTATAATATATTAGGAGAAATGTTAATAAGGGGAAAGTATAAGTAATTTATAGACTAAAGAGCTAAATAGAAGTAATATTTAAAGAAAAGGAGGAGCTATAATATAGTAGTTAATATTATATAATTAATAGATAAATTAAGTTTAAAAGCAAATAATATATATAAGGAGGAGAGAGAAACTAGAGGGCTTAAAGGGTAAGGAATATATATTTATATCTACTAATTACTTTAATAATATAGTAATTTATTAGTAGCCTATAGAAGGAATAATTAACTCTCGTCCTTTACCCTCCTTAGCTTTAATAAAATAAAACGAACTTAGGATAAGAAACCTATAATAAATAGAATAGTAAATTAGAGTAGTTATATATAGGGAAAGAATAAAGAAAATAATAGTTAGTAGTAGGTATTAAAACGAGCAGCTTAGTTATAAATTAAATCAATATCCTCCTCTATCCTCTATTATTAATTTCTTCTCTTATAATAACTACTTTTAGCTAGCTACTTTAATCTTTACTTAACCCCTTTATACTTTCTCCCTTATATTTATAAATTATATCTTCTTATTATAGCTTATTATAACTTCCTTATTTTAGGTATTAAAAATACTAATTAACTTCGCTCTTATTATCTCCTATTAGTAATAACCCTTTAGGTCCTTAGTCCTAATATCCCTATACCTAAAATAAAGGAAAATAATATACCTCTTTTTATTTAATACTCTAATAACTAACCTTAGGTATTCCTTCCCTTCTTTCTAATATCCCTATACCCTCTAGCTAATAATTATAATTCTTAAGTAGCTATAAGCTTTATTTAGCTTTAACTTAATATCCCTAGTAATAAATATTTAGAGGTAGCCTTTATATTATAGATATTCTCTAATAAGACTACTAAGGTAATAAGGCTAGCTTTTTAGAAAGCTTATCTTAGTAAATAGGACTTTAAATAAATATTTAGAGTAACTAAGGGGTCTAGAGAATTCTATTATTAAGTTTTTATCTATACCTCTACTACTTTCCTCGCTAGCCTATAGGAGATAAAGGTCTTTTAGCGCGTAATAGCTATATATAGCTTATTTATTTAATCCTAAGGTAGTTATAATATAATACCCTATATTTATTATAAAGAGTAGGCCTATACTACTAAGAACCCTATATCTAGTATTTATATTTATAAACTATACTTCGAGTATATCTCTATACTAAGTACTCTATATACTAACTACTTCTTCTATAAAACTTAAGAGAGTTACTTATATAATAATCTAAGTATTTATAAGCGCTATAAGTATAGAATTAAGTATAATAATAAGATAAGGAGGAGTAGAGAATTTAATAGTATTAAGGAGATCCTATAGTCCTAAATTCTAATAGATACTATAGTTATAGCTATAGCTAAGTTTAACTTCTCGCTCTTTTATAATAAATACTATTAATAAGCCTAAGAATATTATCCTAAAGCTAGGTTTATATACTCTTATTACTATTTTATAATAGAGCTACCTCTAGAGTTCAACCTTATAGAAATCGCAGACTACTTAGGGCTTTATATTATAAATTAAGGTAGGAAAAGAGGGTTTCTAGATATATTTATATAATATATAGGGGGGGTAAAAGGGAAAAGAGAATAAGAAGCTAATTAGGTTTTAATAAGAAATTAAAGTAAATATGATATAAATAGGTCTATAAAGCTAGAATTAAAGCGTATCTAAGTATAAAAATTAATATAATCCTTTTTATAAGTATCCTTCTCTTTCTCTTTAGTAGAAGGTAATCTATCTCTTTAGTAGAAGGTAATCTAATATTAGTAATAATCTTTTCTAAGAAAAAAAAGGGGGGGTAAGAAAAGTCTATTAATATCCTTACTAGGGGCTAATAACTATAATTTTAAAACCCTCTCTCCCTTTCTCTTCTTCTCTCTTATCTTTAGGTTATTAATCTTATATTTATTTAGCAAGGAGGGGTAGCTTTAGTATTATTACTAGGAGGTTAAGGATCTTATACTTTCCTAGGCTTAATTACTCTACTATAACTACTAATAGATATTAAAGTTATCTAGGTATCTCTTACCCTTATCCCTAAAATTTAGGAATATTATCGCTAGAATCTTAAACTTTTAAATTAAGAGATAAAAGGAAAGGAAAATTAGAATAGGTCTATAAATTATTAATTATAATATATTATAATAAAAGAAACCTTATATATCCCCTAGATCCTCTATCTTAATATACTCCTTTTCTTTCTCCTTTATTATTTTAGGAATCTTAATAACTAGTTATTATCTAGCTTTTAAAGCTTTAATTACTTTCTCTAAATCTTTTAAAATCCTATTTTAATTATATTACTAAGTATAATAAATCCTCCTCTTCCTTCTAATTACTTTCTCTAGGTATTATAAGTTCCTCTTCCTCTTCCTTAGGTATATAACTATTATACTCTTTATTTCCTAGCGCTAGGAAGACTTTTACTAGGTTTCTTTCTAAATTAGATCTATAAATATCTAAATTACTTAGTTCTTAATACCCTTTAGGAGCTTAAATAGATTTATAAAGTTAATTTCTACTAAATATCTTTCTAATAACCTTATTACTTATTAATATTACTAATTAATATAATAGAGCTTTCGGAGCTTGCGAAAGGATATAGTAGAGGCCTTATTATTAGTAGTTAAGCTTTTTAATAAATAACTTATTAATAGAGCCCTTAATATTAAATACTAGTACTAAGTTACCTACCTCTAGCCTCTCCTTCCTTATAATCCGCTTATATTAACTATTATAGTATTCTATAATCTTCTTATATTAACTATTAATTATCTTTTTAGCTTATTTTCTATCCTTATTAAGTTATAGGAAGGCTCGTAGATATATTTAAACCTCCTCTTCCTTTATTATTACTAAATCCTAATTAAAAACCCTCTAGGTTAGTATTAGGGTTTTAATAGGAGTAATAAGCTTAAACCTATATAGTAGGTAAAAAGGGCTAAAGCTAGTTAAAGTATAAACGCTTAATTAGTCTATAAATAGGGTAGCGGGAAGGTATAGCTAAGGGTTAATATCTCTCTATCCTCTAGTCTATATTAATAATATATAAGTAATTAGCTAATAACTAGTTTTAACTATATTATTAGCCCTTAGGTTATATATAGATATTACCTTCCTCCTTATACTATATTTCTTATTAAATTCGATAATAATATCCTTATTCTCTAGTCCTCTATTAATAATAAGTTTGCTATATAGTTTATAGTAATAGACGATCTCTTTCTAGATAGACTTAGCAATCTTAGCTAAAGTTACTCTCTTAAGCTAGTAAGCTTTAAGCTATCTTATTAATAGATCCCTTACCTTAACGAGGTATTACTTACCTACTCTCTATATATCTAATAATATCCTAGGAAAGGGTAGTCCCTTTAGAGAGCTATAGGTCCTTCTATTATCTATATATTAAGCTCTCCTCTTTTAATAATTAGGATAACGTTTTAAGGATTTGCTAATCTCTATATATATACTAGCCTAGATATAGTAATTAGATAGTCTTCTAGCTATATCTTACTTACCTTAATAACTACTCTCTTTATAAGCCTTTATAATTAATTTCTTCTACTACTTAGGATTATTAATAACTCCTTATAGTATTAGCTTTTAATTTATTAGTTTAGTAAAAAGCAGGTAGTTATAAATATAATATCTTAACGCTCTAGTTTTAAAGTTATAATACCTTACTAGTTAAACTCCTAGAGAGTATCTCTATATTATTAAATAATAAGTAATTTATTAAGAGCATATTAAATAGGTCTATAAACTATTAAGAAGTATATCTAGGATATTTATTATATTATTAATAACCTCTATATTTCCTACTAGGACCTCCTCTATATATTACTTATTACTATAATATTAAGCTTAATTAAAGAAGGAACTAGCTTCTATATTTATAAAGAAGATTTATAAATTAATCTAGGAGTCGATCTCCCCCTTAGCTTCCTTATTAATAATATTAGAAGGTCCCTAGGGTTTTTATAATAAGCTATCTACTACTATATTCTAAGTCTTATAATTATATTATATTTTAAAATTAAATATTTAAATCCTTATAATCTAGTAAATACTAAGGGCTCCTAGGAGGTCTATAGCTACTCTATTAAGTTATATAACTAATATCTAAGTATCTATCTCTAGGATAAAGTATTACCTATATAGATAGTTATATACCCTCTTTAAAGCCTTTAGAATATTATATAATTCCTTCTTTCTAGCGTTATATAATAGCTCTAGTCCTAACTAAGTATTACTTTTAAAGCGAGAGACTATATACTAGTTATTAAGAAATTATCCTAGGACTCTACCCTATTCTATATTACTAGTATTAGCTATAAGGTAGATATCTCCTCCTCTAGGGCTATAGTCTATAGTAATAAGGATTAGGGCCCTTATAAGTATTATCTTTAAGATATCTATAACTACTTACTACTTCTCCTCCTAGCTAAATAAGGTATTCTTTTTAAATAAGTTAATAAGTAGCTTTATAATAGTAAGGTAGTCCTTTACCTAGGATATATAGAATATTATAATCCTAAAGAAAGCCCTTAACTTTATTAAATTAGTATAAGTAGCCTATTTATAAATCTTAATTATCTTCGCTTCCTCTAGATAATACCTATTAGTACTATAGATATAGCTAATAATTATTACTACTTCCTAGGCTTACTATAACTTAACTACTATTACTATATACTCTACTAGCTCTAAATTAACTAGGACCTTATTAATATTCTATAAATATTCTAAAATAAATCTATAAATCCCTAGATTAGACTTAATCTCTTTTTTATTATATTATATAGTTAGTCCTTTAATAGTAATATTATTAAAGAAGGCTTTATAGTAGCTAGGGATAAAGTTATGTAGGATTCTAATTATAACCTATATAAACTAAGCGACTAAGTTCGTTACTCCTTAAGGTAATATATATATCTATAGTAGTCTAATAAGTAATACGAACGTTATTAAGTCTCTATTTCTAAGATCTCAAGGGACTTAGTTATATCTTAAGAAGAAGTCTAGTAGTAATAATAGTTAATATATAGCAAAGTCTTCTAAAAGGTTATCTACTAAAGGGGGTAGTACTACGTCTTATATTATAACTATATTTATCTTAGTCGCTAGGTTAATAAGCTTTATCTTACTATCTTTCTTTTATATAAAGAAGAATAGATTATAATAAGCTATATAACTTTATTTAAGGATTCCTTATTTTAATCTATCCTTTAGAATTATAATAATATCCTACTCTAGTCCTCTTTATATTAGGATTCCTTTTACTTACTATACCTTATATAATACTATTTAAATTATTTATAGAGGTATTATAAAAAGGTATATAGAGCTATAATACTCGAATTCCTAGGCTAAAGCCTTCTCTCTTATAATAAGAATAGCTAAAAGGAGCTTCTTTTCTTTAGGCTATAGGTAATTAATAATCTTTAGGATAGATTCTTATTAAGCTCTTATAAGCCTTATTCCTTATTTAATAGCTAAGAACTTTAGTATAACTAGGCTTATAAATAGGGCGCTAGGACCTAATATTATATTCTCCTTAGCCCTTATCTATACCTTTAACCTCTACTCTAGGTCTATATCTAGGGTTAAGCTATTTAATATAGCGTTATTAATAAGTTAAATCTTCTTATCTTTTATCTTATATATTATATTAATATCTTCTATTAGTAATATAGGCGTTATTAGTATAGGGTTATAAGTATTATAAGAGAAAGTAGTATTTATAGCTATAATAACTTTAATACCTTTCTAATATACTAACTTATACTTCTTCCTAGGTACTTTCTTCTTTAATATTCTTTTCTTAGGTCTATAAATATAGTATTAATAATTAATACTATAGCTATTATATCCTATTATATACCCTATACTTATAATTACTTTATAGATCTTATTAAGTTTAGGGGTAACTTTATTATAAATTATAGTCTCTAGGACTTTATTAAAAATTAATCTAAACTCTTTAAGAATAGTAATAACTTCCTTATCTAGGTCTAACTATTACTTAACCTTATCTAGTAAGTTATAAGAGCTTTTAAAAGCTTATTAAATTGCTTTAATATCTAAGTATACCCTTATACTCCCTAGTATTATATCTAGCTCTTCCTTATCCTTAGTATTATTAACTTACTAATTATCTCTTATAAAGTCTAAGCTTATTATTATATTAAGTCTATTAGTAATAGCTTCTATTTCCCCTCCTCTATAGGAAATAAGAGGGTATATTAATATTAAGAAGAAATAAAGTAATCTATTTTAGTAATAATTTCTAAGAAGCGAGTAGTTAAATCTCCTATATAGAATAATAATAAGATATTAATCTTAATATTCCTAGACTAAATAACTCTAATAATCTAGTTCTATATATAATCTAGTATTATTTAAGTCTTTAAGATAAAAAGAGCTCCTAGTACTATATCCCTATTTTAAGTATTTTTAGGGAAAACGAAAAAGCTAATATCTTAAATCTAATTACTATTAATATAAATATCATTTATAATTATACTTATAAATTTGGTCCTCTACTCTCTATTAGTAATCTAGTAGATCTCTATATTTATCTTAACTATATTGCTCTATAAGCCTAGTTGCTTAATATAACTTTTACTAATAAGATTAATAGTAGAGCTACTATTAATAATCCCTCTAATTAGTATATTTATAGGGCTATAAAAGGTAATAGTAATCTACTGAGATGGGATAGGATAACTGTGGCTACGCAAAAAGGGACCCTAATGAAAAGAGCGTGATACGTTGTGTGTTGTATTGTGTATATATTAGGGAAGAACTACTCTAAGGGCGCGCGCGCGCGCGGGCGTATATATACGCGCAGGCTTATATAATCCCAGCTTTCCTACTACGCGCAAGGTAGGTAGCCCTACTACTACGCCTATTATAATCCTCCCTAAAGCTAGGAATATAGAAGCTAAAAAAAAGAGCTCTATAGGAAATAAAAAGAATCTAGAGTTAAACCTATAACCTCTATAATAGTAACTATAATAACGTGTAGACTTATACCCCTATACTATAGGTCCTCCCTATAACTTATACCCTTTATAGCGAGTGCGTAGTAATATAGCGTATAGTGCGGTATAGACCTTCTTCGTTAGGTAGGTCTATATAGTAGTAGTAGTAGCGGGTAGTAGTAGGCGTAATAGTCCGATCTTTTCGGCCCTACGGAGGGTAGGCTTTAGTAGGCTTTAGCAGGTAGCAGCAGGTGGCGGCAGGTAGCGGCAAGTAGCGGTAGGTAGCGGCAGTAGTAGGCGCGGTAGGCGCGGTAGGCAGCAGCGGGCGCAAAAAGAGCGTAATAATAACTATAGCAATTAGCCCAAAATAGCGTATTAGCAGCGCTATAAATAGTGCGAAAGTAGGTATATAATAAGGCGTAATAATAGTCGCAATTAAGGGTATAATTAAGCGGTTAATTATAGGCGCGCGCGATTATAAAAAAAGAAGGGAAATAAGGGAGACTTAAATACGTAGCTTTAACTAAAAAAATAGTAATAATATAGCTATAGTTACCCTAACTACTATAGTATCTAGTTCTTTTAGGATCTGTTAATATGGATAGCTACTCTCTAAGACGCCTCTAAGGGCGTATAAAAAGAATAGATCCGCCTCTAGGCATTATTAAGATAGGATAGGATAACTATAGTTATATAAAAAGGGACCCTAACAAAAAGAGCGTAATATATAATATATTATATTATATATATATTAGGGAAGAACTACTCTAAGGGCGCGCGCGCGCGCGGGCGTATATATACGCGCAGGCTTACATAATCCCAGCTTTCCTACTGCGCGCAAGGTAGGTAGCCCCACCACTGCGCCTATCACACTACTAGTAGGTTATAATAAAGTCTAGGATAGTAATACGTCTTAGTAGTAGAAGTAATATAGAATCCTAATTTTTTATTATAGTACTTATTTTAAAAATAAGATTAATTATATAATAGTTAAATTAAATCACCTTAGTTTATAAATCATTAGGTAAGTCTATAGAGATAGCTATTCAAGTCGCTTAGCTTTTAGAATAGTTCTTATTATTATTCTATTAATCTATTTATTCCTATAATTCCCTATTATTAACTCCTATCTTATTAAATTAATCTAGAAGCGTTATATTAATAGGAATAAAGACCTCTTACGCCTTTAAGTTATATCTATTCTTATATTTATTAATTATAGCTTTAGTAGTATTATAAACTATTCTATCCTAATTAGGCTAGTTCTCATAAAGGAAGGCTATAGGGATAGCTACCTTCCTATTTACTCTCTTATTATATAGCTTAAGAGTAAGAGTATAGCTAGTTTATAAATTATTATATTATATCCGAGGCTTATCTTATTTATCTTATTTCTACTACTTAACTTATTCCTTAGGGGCGTCTAGTAGTCTAGCGTCTTTAGCTTCTTCCTTATTATCTAGTAACTCTATAACTTTCTAAGTAATTTAAATAGGAGGGTCTTAAACTATAGGTAGGTCTACTATCTAGGGAGCCTAGTAATAATAAGTATTATAAGGTTCTATATAATAACCTCTTGCTTTCTCTCTTTTTATAGTAGCGATATCTTCTACTAGGTTAATATATTAGTTCCTTAGCTTAAAGCTTAATAATATTATATTTATAAACTTATATAATTATATAGTATCTTCTAATAAATTTATAAAGCTAATATATAGTTTCGGGTTTATCTTATTATAATTAATAACTCTTATAACCTCCTCTAGAAGCTTTAGCTACTACCTTTCTACTAACCTACTTATAATAACTATATAGTATATAAAGGTATCCTCGTTAATTAGGATATACTTTAGAAGTATCCAGCTATTAGTTAATTTATAGTTATAGCCTTTATTAATAATACCTATCTTAACCTTAGTACTTATATCTAGGGTACTAATAAAGTAATAAGGCGATACGTAGTAGTAAACCCTATTCTAACTAGCCTCGAGATACTTAATATAGCTAATAATAATATAGTTAATAGCGCTATAAAACTAGTAAGCCCCTATAGCCTAGAAAGGTATATACTATAGTAATCTATCTTACTAGAAGCTTTTATAGCCTCCTCTTACTCTACCTCTTCTAAATCCCTAGTATTACTAATATCTTCCTTAGTAATCTCTATATCTAGCTTATAAGTAAAAGTATTATTATTATTAGTATTAAGTCTATAAATAGTCTTAAGATTATTATTTATAAGGGTTAGTAGCTTTTATAATACTTAAATTAAAAGTATTATCTCCTTAGCTAGTAACTCTCTTAATAAGGGTTAAGATATTTATCTTATAATTAGCCCTATTAATATTTAAGGTCCTAAAGTTCTCTATAAAAGAGTTAATAATTAAGCTAGTAGTTTAGGCTATAGAGGGTTCCTTAGCTTTAGCCCTCTACTTTATTTATATTATCCTTATAAGGACTTAAAGTATTATTATTAGTTTAGGCTTAATAAAGCTAGATAACTACTAAAGTGACTAGTAGGTAGTAGACTATTTAATTAGGGCGTCTTCTACTATAACTTACTACTTTAAAATAACCTCTATAGGCTAGTAGCTAAGGCTTTAGGCTATAGCTCTTATAGCTCTTTTTAAAAGAGTAGTAATAAGTAATATATATAAGCTTAGCGTTAGTAAGTTCTAGGTCTCTATACTAGATAGCTCTCTATTAAAGCTATTAAATAAGAGTAATTAACGCTATAGCCTAAGAAGAGTTATTATCCTTAATATAAGATCTTATAACTAGGTTCTAAAGGTCCTTATTAGGGTCCTAATAAGACTTCAGGTCTATAAATCCGAACTAATATAGAAGTTTCTCCTTAGCTTCTTTCTAAGTCTTAGCTTTACTAATATAAGATTTTACTATATCTTAATAGTCGCTAGAGCTATATATATAGACCTTATTCTTTATATTATTATTAGTCTTATAGTAAAGTTTAAAAAGCTCTTATAATTAGTAATAAAGTCTAAGATATTAATACTAATAAGCTTAGGCGCTCTAGTTAAATAGGGAGTTATTACTATAATAGTAGGGCGTCTTATAAGGAGATCAGTAAGGGCTATAATTGTAAGGAACAATAGCGGGTGCAGGGTGCAGAGCCACGCTATTAGCAAAACGTCGGCGAATTAGCGGTGAATATGCGTACCCTTAAGAAAACTCTATAAGCTAGAGACTTAGAAGGTTAAGCAATAGTTCAATACAACTACGCATACCTACGTTTTAGCATTCTAGCCCTTCCTGGTTTAGGCCTATAGCTATACTCTTACAATAATATCCTAATTAGTATAGCTTCCTTTAGGGGAATATAGAGTACTTAAGGGCGTTATTCCTATCCCTAAGGTAGAATTTGCAAACCTATTTATACTATTATTAGAGGCTAGCTATCCTATAGCATAAGGTTATATCTCGCTAAACGAAGCTCCTATAAATGTCTCTTTAGGCTATTTCCCCTTATTAGAAGAGGATCTAGTATCTAAGTTAGCTAAGGAAGAAGAAGATATAATACTTATAGGTTTATAAATATTAAAGTTAATATTATATAGTTAAAGTAATAGAGTCTTCTAGTTAATAAAATAAAGTTATTATTATAATATATTCTAAATAAAAAGATAAACTAAATAGTTATAGCTTTATTTTAATAAAAGAAAAAAAGAAATAATATAAACTAAATAACTAAATAAATATAAGAAAGGTCTAGTAACTTTAATCTTATTACTCTAAGCTCTTATAGATTTAATTTAAGTTTTATTACTTAATATAGAAGGGTCTTCCTAATAACGCTCTTATCTTAGAAGAATTTATAGCTTTATTATATTAGTATCTCTTAAAAGTTAGTACGTTACTCTTAGTACTTAGAGCTATAATAATAAGAGGTTTATTAGTCTCTAGTTGCTAATCTAGTTAATCTCGCTATACTTATTAGCGTAGTAAGACTACTAATCTCTATATTAGTATTATATATAGCTATCTTAGCTACCTTAGCTATAACTTACTAGTTAAATAATAGTAGTTATAACAATATATAAGGGGTAAGGAAAGGAATACGCTCGCTAGAACCTACTAATAGTATAAAAAAAGAGAGAAAGGGAGGATTTTAGGGTCTATATTATTCCTACCTTAATTCTATAAGAAAGCATAGCTATTACTATTCCCTTAGAACTAAGGTAGGTCTATAAATATCTTCCTCTCTTTAAACTACGTTTTATTATTATTCATATCGTCGTTATTCGTTATTTATAGATTTTTTAAGCCATTATTATATTTAAAGTGGATTAGTTATATATATATATATTAATAGTGGGGACATATAGACGTAGCGAAGGCACCGAACCCTCTAAGAAGCCTATAAAAGCTATTAAAAAGAGCAAAAGAATCTACCTCTAAGTACTATTAGAAAGGGCTAGAACTAATAGGAACTAGAAAGATAATAAATAATATAGCTCTACTTATAAATAGGTAAGAGTATTAAAAGTAAGCTTAAAAGATATATAAAATAATTTATAAATCTAATTAGAAGAGATAATCTAAATTAGGCGCGGATTTGCTAAGGAAAATACTAAAAAACGAGGTATAGGATTATTAAGGTTTATATTATAATAATTAATAAACGATAATAAGGTCTGCTACGCTCCTCTCCTCTACGCTCTACTCCATAGTCTTCCTATAATAGGCCCGTGCGCTAAGGGGGCTTTTTTCGAAAGCTGCGCAGCTAAGTCTATCTTATCCTATCCTAATATCCTTCTTTATAGTTTCTAGTTATAGAGCTTATAGTTTAGGGCTATTATTAAAGATTATAATATTTAGGATATTAGTATAGCCCTTCTAACTTCTCCTTACTAGGGGATTAGCTATAAGGCCCCTATAGGGGTAGGTATAGTTTAGTATTAGCTATAAGACCCTCCCCTACTTCTACTTATTATCCTACCCTTATAATATATCTTATTCTCTTTAGGAGAGAGTATTAGGAGCTATTACTTCCTTACTAGAGCGGTATTTAATAATAAGGTTATACTAAGATAGCTCCTCTACTTATTAGCTTTAGCGCTCTATAAGGCGCTGCTTCTTTATAAAGTACTTAAGCCCCTAGTAGTTAGTTAATATCTTAAAAGTAGTTATATTACATAGCTCTACTCTCTATATTTATAAGTAAGAAAGAACTACTAGGAGCTCCTTTTTATAAATAGGGTATTTATACTCTATAAGTTAGAGCTTCTATAAGTAGAATACTATAGGACGCTAGGTACTCTCTAGGTCGACTTATAAAAGCACCCTTTTTAATATAAATCCTAAATAGTTAGTTTAAATAATAATTTTATCTTCTAGGTTAAACTAGTAGAGTACTAGCTAAGTACCTAAGAGCTACTTAAGCTATAAGAAGGCTTATTATTAGTTATCTCCTTACTAGAATATTATATTCTTCTTAATAAGTAATATACATAGTTTAATAATATAGCTATACTTTAGTATAAATATTTTATAATAGTTTATAAACCCTAAGAAGCTTTAGATATCTTTTAGAGAGATAGGGGGTAGCTATTTAGTAATAACTTAGAGTTTTTTAAGGTTATAAGAGAGACCCTCTCTAGTAGTTATTATAAACCTTATATACTTAGCCTTCTTTATTAAGAACTTATACTTTATAGGATTAAGGTTTAACTTAATACTTACTAGCTTCTAGAGGACCTCTTAGACCTTTCTCTTATAATCTTCCTTTATTTTATTAGAGTAAATTAATATATTATTTATATAAGTAGTAATAAAGTTATTGAAGAAGTCTTATAGGGTGTTATTAATATATTACTAGAAGCTAGTAGGGGTATTAGTTAAGCTAAATAAGTAAACTACTTATTTAAATAACTTATACTAGGTATAGAATATAGTTCTCTCTTAGTACTCCTTTATTACTTTTAACTTATAGAAAGCTATTATTATATCTAGCTTAATATATTACTTAGCTATACTTACTTAGTATAGCGTTTTAGAGATTAGTAAGAGGGGGTAGTAATTTTTCTTAGTAGTTATATTAAAAGCTTTATAATTAATATAGAAGTAGATTCCTCTACCTAGCTTCTTTATAAAGAGTACTAGTACCCTATTAAGTAAGCTACTAGCTTTCATAAACCCCTTATCTAGGAGGTCTTATAAGGTTTTTTTTAAATATTAATAGCTCTTCTCTTAATATATTATAAAGGGGCCCTTAAGGGAGTAATAGCTCCCTTCTATCTAGTCCTAATATAAGGTTAATCTAGTAGTTTATCCCTAGTTACCTAGGGGGTAATAAGTAAGCCTTATTAGGGTTAACTAGGTTAGAAAGCTCCCTTAAGACCTAGCTTAGTAAATAGTATTATTAATCCTCTTTTAGTTTTAGGTTTAAGGCTTTCTTAATATTAGCTAAGCTAATAGCTTATATTAATACCTTTATAATACCTTCTTAGTATTTACCTCGTTATCTTACTAGGTATTAGTAAATTCTAGAGAGCGAGGGTATATTAAGAAACCTTATAGCCTTTATTTCCTTTATAAGGGGTATTTCTTCTAAATCCTTTAGGTATAGCTTAACTTACTCCCTCTTATAATATACTTAGTAAGCTATAGTATTATAAGTAACCTTGTTCTATTCTATTTAAGGGCGCCCTAAGAGAATACTAGGGTCTAGGCTATTAATTATATATATAAAGATATATTAGGTATAACTACCTATCTCTAAGTTAAACGCTATTATACCTAGAGCGTTACTTAGTAATAGTTTACTAAGTATATACCTTCTTATAAGTTAGTATCTCTTCTTAATATATAGAAAGTAGAAGTATTAAACTAGAGAAAGGTTAATTATTATATAAGTATTACTCTTAATATTTACTAGGATATAAGCTAGATATCCTCTATTAACTCTAATTTAAATAATAATAAGCTTATTATTAACTAGTTATTCCTATTTATATTCTTCTTAATTTAATATCCCCTTTTTAAGAAGCGCTAGAGCTTAATTTTACTCTAGAGTTAGTCTTTTTCCAACTCTTTATCTTCTTTTAAAAAGTTAGCTATTACTTCGTAATTACTTATAAATTTATAATATATTAGTTCTTCTTTTAGGGTTTTTATTTTTATAACTCTAAGTAGCTAGTCCTCTTTACTAAAATAGTACTAAGTAATATAACTTTTAACTCTATAAGTATAATTAGTATAGGAGTCCCTTATACTTTTCTAAAGCTATTAGTATTATACTAGGGAGGTACTAAAGAAGGACCTAGACTTTTAATAGTTATAATGTCTAGCCTCCTTAACTTATAAGATATATATAGCTCTAGTTATATAAATATCCCCCTTAGTATTCTTAAAAGAAGGTCTCTAATAAGTTATTAAGTAATTACTAGACGCTTTCTAGCGCTCTACTTTCTATATAATACTCTAGACCTTTAAGAGCTAGCTATTATAATTAGCTAATAAGTTAATAATAATTAGCTAATCCCTTAGCTTAGGGGTAAGGGAGGCTTCTAAAAGTAAGATCTAGACTTAACTTAGCTCGTTTATACTACTTATATTAGCTAGTATCTACTTAAATCTTAGTAAGAAGGTTACTAGGGATTTATTCTCTTTCTACTAAAAGGTTTATAATTAAGCTAAAGCTTATAACTAGATATTTAGGTCCTTATATATTTAGTCTAGGTAAGCTATAAAGTTCTTAGGGTTATATTTTCCTCTACCCCCCCTAGCTCTATAGAAAGTAGAAACTACTTATTAGAGTATAATATCTAAGTAGGAGTTAATAAGGTATTATACCTCTATATCTATAGTATAGAACGCCTTATTTATAGTAATCTTATACCTTATTTACTATACCTAGGTAGTATATTCCTTCTACTTACTTAAAGATTTTAGGGTTAGGGGTAGTAGCTTCTAGTATATTATACAAGATCTTACTACTACCTTATTAATAGTACTTGTAGAGGTCTATATAGCTATATATTAGCTATTCCCCTACTTAACCTCTTATAACTATTACTAGAGGGACTTTATTATTATTATTAAATTAGCTTATAATAGCTCGTCTTAAGTTTTAGCTACGCTATTATTGACTATCTTATTAACTAGTAGGGAGTAGCGCTCTACTTATTATTATTATTATTATTATAGTAATAAGCTTAAATATATAAGGGGTTAGACCGAAGTTTATTTAATAAGAAGTTATTATAATACTATTTATTTAAGCTAAAGAGGAAAAGGGGAAGTTTTCCTCTCTAGTAGAGATTTTGCTAGTCTATAGGGAATAACTAGGTAAGCCCTAGGTAGGTCCTAGGTAGCTCCCTAAGGCGGTGAACCTGGGCAGGAGCCTAGGTAGGCTTAACCCGGGCGTAGCCCGTAACATAGGTTATTATTTAACTAGTTATAGATCTAAGCTACTTATATATTTATTACTAATATATAGGGGCCCTTCTAGTAATATCTAGTTAAGATAGCTTCTAAGTAGTTATAATTAACGCTTAGCTATTAATAACTTAACCTATATAAGTATTATTTACTACTAGATAAGTTACTAGTTATAGGAATATTTAATAAGTTAGCCTTATTTATATAGCTAGCTAGTATTATAAAGACGCTAGCGCTTTATCCTTATAATCTTAAGTAGAGTATATTCTTATATAAGAGGTCCTGAAATATATTAGTATATTAGCTTATATTAGAAACTATTATCCCTACTCGCTCCTATTTAAGGATATTTATAATCTCTATATTAGCCTAAGTAGGTATAAAGTAATAACTTATTACTTAAAGAAAGGTTTTTAAAATAAGGGTATTACTTACTTTAGGAAGACTAAGCTAAGTAGTATAGAAATAAATACCCTTAAAGTTCTTAATCTAGGTATTAGGATTAATACTCCTATTTACTTTCTCTAGGACTTAGATATACTCCTCTTAAATAGTAATAAGAGTACTACCCTTATTTAGAGCGTAGTAATATTTAAGATTAATAATAAGGCTATAAAACGTTATATCCCTTTTAGTAAGAAGTTTTATATATATAGGTATAATAATATTATAAGTAATAGTCTCTATAACTAGGCAGTTAATCTATTTAAACTCTTAGTCCTTATATATTTACTTAGACTCTTATATAGATAGTAAATAGAAGTATTCTAGGTATTATTCCTATATACTTATAGTATTCTTATTAATTATAACTAAGGTAGCTAGAAGCTAAAGGGGTTATAATTTATTTATTATCTATTTCCTAGTAATAGACTTAGGAGTAGTCCTAGAAGTAGTATTAGAAGTAGCCTCTTTTAAAGCCTCTTTATTAAGTAGAGTAATATATGAATTATAAGTACTCTTCTCTTATAAATATTAAGTATTAATATCCTAGTTTTACTTAGTAATATATATATTAAGAGTTAGGGTTTTTAATAAGGTTTTACCTAAGTATAAAGATCCCTTAGGGTTATTTAAGTTAATATACTTCTAGACTTTAGTAGCTTAAGCTTTAGCTTAGATTAAAATATACTAAGTAGTAAAATCCCTATATATAGTTAAGTAATATAATACTATTATAATAATAATAAAAGATATTATAATTAAAGTTATTTAGAAATAGAGGGGTTATAATAATAGAGAATAATATATATTAAAAAGGAAAGAAGGAATAAGAGAGAGGAAGTTTTAATAAGTACTTTTAATTATAAAAGCTTATTTTAAAATAGTAATTAGGGGTCTAATTAGAGCTAGGCTTATAATTATTAAGAAACGTCCTATAGGGCTATATTTATAGTTACTAAAGAGCTTATTTTATTATAATAAGAGTAGCTATAACGTAGTTACTTATAACTATAGTTAGAGGATTAACCCCTAGAAAAAGGTCGCTCTAGAGCTAATATTAGTCACGTGCTGCGCTAGGAACGGGCGATGCTAAAGGTATTACGATAGATACTAAATAAGCAGGGGAGTTTTAGTGATCCCAGAGGATTGTCCGATTAACACCGCATACATTTATGTTGATAAGAATATCTTGAGGCTCTCAAGACACATATAAATCTATACCACAGATTCCACTCGGACTGATTACCTAGGTGTAGCAACAAATGGTTATCCTCGTTGCTGGTTCAGCTTTACTGTCTCTCTTTCTAGTTTATCACACTCATGCCACTCTTTCCAAGCCCGCGCAACATGAGTTTCAAAGTAACCTTTGCTTCATTTCTTCTCTCTTTTGTCGCAGGGCGGTCGATCGAGAAGTCCTCACTGAATACTCGAGCGAGCTACCCCTCAAACAGCCTTGTTGCCTACGGGGATGAGCCGAGTGACAACGGAAATGGAAGTTTCGCCCACGGCATCACCGGAGACCCTGCCAACGTCTACGGCTTCGGCACCTGGACCAACGGTCCCGTCGCCGTATCCTACCTCGCCGATCTTCCCGGTGTGCCATTGACGGACTACGCCTTCGGTGGCTGCTGTGGTGGTGGTTCCCTTGGCGCAACATTTGACAGCACCTACACAAAGTCACCGGCCGGTTCCACCGACATGCTCGGACAGATTTCAAACTACAGCAGCAGCACCGGTGCAAAAGATATCAAGTCGTTTTTGCAGTTTGTGTGGTTCGGGGAGAACGATCTCAGCTCGCACACTGACGCTTTCTGGCTTGGGGACCCGAAGAATGCGCAATTCGCGACTGACGCCGCAACCAAGATCACGGCGTCGGTCAAGATCCTGCTAGACAAGGGCGCGCCTTATGTGATGGTTGCGAACACCAACCGAAGCACCTGGCGCCCGTGACGCCCAAGTACCTTTGCGGAGCAAACGCTGACTGCGCAAGGACATGGGGACAGGTCATTACGCAGGCGAACGCGGCGATTCAGAAGAGCCTGGGACGGTTCGGCAAGAAGGTCATCTACTACGAAGTCTTCGGCTGCATGGTGCAGATTCTGAACGACCCGAAAGCTTTCGGGTTTCCCAAGCCGCTGAATCTCTTTTGCGATAGAGACGAGACCGCGCAGTGGGACGATTGCATAGTCAAGGGCAACGCGAACCAGTACTTGTGGATGAATTTTATCCAGCCTACTACAGCTGGACACAAGCTGATTGCCGAGGACATGAAGAAGACGATCGATGCTCATTTCGGTTGTTACCATATACGACAGAAGCCCTTGGAATGGACGTCTTGGCCGTCACTTGCTTGAAAGCAAGAGAGTGATATTGGGTTGCCATTGTCCCCTTTTATTCAGTATACACATATTTTTTGGGAAAAATCGTTCATACCGTACACACTTATCATTCTGAAGTTGAGTTGCAATTTAATCTTCCCGAAATCATCGCGCTTGAACCGATGGTTCTGAACAAGAGAAGGGAAAGCAGCCTTTTCGACATTCTGCCAATTCCAATCAGGCGCTAAGTAACTGAATCTCAAGACCCTCAGTTATTCTCATAACCTTCCCGATATCGTCAAAGGTAACTGAGCGATTCTCTTTATTCGCCATGATGCTTGAGGTCTTGACAATGTTTCGAATGCGCCGTCCGCCAACCTCAATCTTGGAAAGCGAAAGAAGCTCAAGTTCGGACATGATCGATCCGTTCTTGTCCAAGAACGTCTGCCAAAACTTTTGCCTTGAAGGCTCGTCGAGGGCCGGGTAGTTGATAGTCAGATGGACCCGAGAGTAAACGGCCGGGTCGAGGGATCGTTCACGGTTGGTCGTGAGCAACACCAGGGAGGGATAGTACTCCAACTCTCTCAAGAAACCTAGAAATCAATTGATCAAAACCGCCGTTCATTGGCCTACTTTGTAGGATTGGTATTGTGTTTTGAGACTTACGGGAAACCAATCTGTTCCGCTTCGACGACCCAATGCTGCGCTGTTCGAGGTAGGTGTTGCACTCGTCGATGAGCAGTACCGCGCCCCATCTGGCTGCCAGTTCAAAGGCCTTGGTGAAGTCGCCAATCTTGTGTTCGTAGTTACGTCTGTTCCTGTCTTCCCTCTCCACGATCCCGCCCCTGCGAGCGGGTGGGCTGACTGACCGATCGCTGCCGCTGTCGCTGTCGTCTTCGCTGTACTCGCCAAGCTCCATTTTGAACAGAGGTGCCTTGATTTTCTCGGCGATTTGGCAATTATCAGCTTGGACCTTTCGTGCTAAAGCAATATTGATGGCGGCTTCCCTGACTCTGCGGTAGGGTTTTGCCCACGCCTGGCTCACCGGACAGCAAGGCAACCAGGCCGCCACCTAGAGATATTAGAGCTTGGAATCAATTGAATCAGTGTTGGAATTCCCACCTTTCCCATTGATCACATCGTCAAAGGTGTCCTCGTCTTTCACCTGGCTCTCGACGAATGCGAGAATTAGCTCTTTATATCCAGCTGGTAGCTCGAGACTCTCGAAAGGCTCCGTGTTCCACTGGATATCACTGAAACGATCGACGTCGAGGGTTTCTGTGATACCGGCGCGTTAGTCAGGGCAGAGCATTTCTGGACGTAGACTCACTCCATGTCTTCGACTTCAAATCAAACCCCATGACCCATGGGACACACAATGACAAAAGAAAGTCAGAGAGTCGATCCCGCGCGTGTTCGATGGAGATTTCTCGACTGTCAGCTGCGCCAATCTGATTAGTCTCTCGAGGCAGCACGGGAAACCAAATGACAACATGGACGTACAGCTGGATGTCGAGGCCGAGCGCGGGTATACGCGGACTGGGGGTACACGACAAGGTGGGTGTCGCGATGGCTGCAAGCGCTCAACGGGAGGGTCGTCGTGAAGAAGGGTATATAGAATGAAGTCTGTAATAAAGGAGTACATATATAGGTATCTATAGAACGAACTATAGAAGAAGTCTCTCTAAATAGGGGTATATAAACTAAAGGGATATATATACCTACTCTAAAGCGGGTAGGACGATATATAACTATATAAATAAGCCTTATCTTATATAATATACCCCCCTAGCTTTATAATATCCCCTAAAGTTGAATAAGAAATAAAGCTATTTATAACTAAATATAATAATAAGAGTAGCGCCCTAGGGTCCCTATATAGCGCTACTTATAAAGCTAATAATAATAAGGGGGTTAGCACGCTAGGGTCCCTATACTATACTAACTATAATAATAGGAGTATCTCGCTTAAGAGGGCCTAGCTAGGGCTATGATAAGGGGGGGGGGTCAGCATACTAGGGTCCCTACGCCGCGCTAGCTATAATAATAGGAGTATCTTACTTAATAGTAATAAGGGGGGGTAGGTTAGCGCGCTAGGGTCCCTATACTATGCTACTTACTATAAGAGGGAGTAGTTAGCTTAAAAGTAGTCTTATATTATAATATTTATAAGGAATACTAGGAGGGGCTTTATAATACCCTCTCTCTTTAATACCTTATATAAGTAAATAAACTTATTTATATTCTAAGTAGTTAAAATAGCCTCTTTCTTATTTTCTATAAGCTAAATAAAATATTTAGCTTTATTAAGTTAAATCATAAAAAGGAGGTAGTTATAATATTATACTAGCTAATAGTAAGTATACTTATAGGGGTATTATATATAATCCCTACTATTATCTCGCTTTATTATAGAGTTTTTACTAATAGGTTTAAGCCTTTTTATTAATATAGCGAATAAACTTATATAGGCGCTAGGCTACTTTAACTAACAAGTAATAATAATACTAAATATTAAAGCTATTTTAATAAGAGTACGTAGCTTTATACTAGTCTATTTAGTTATAATAACCTTAATAAGAGTATTATAAGCTTATATAAGCGCTATATACTTACTGACTACCTTAAGGAAGCACTTAGTTATAATAACCCCCTAGATTTTAGGGATCTTAAGTAACCTCGTATACTGATACGTAGTATATTATTACTAATACTAAGTATATAGTAAGATAGACTTATTTATAAGCTCTAGGATATTAAAGTATTTATATTAAATAGTAGTCATTATAATAAGGTCTATAGGGGTAATTAACTACTTAAGCGCTTATATAAGGGATTAGAGGGAGGTATTCTTAATAACTACGAGGTTATTCTGAATAACTATAAGTAATAAGGGATTAATAATATAATATATAAAGTTCTAAATATTATAGTAGCTACCAAGGAGAGATTTCTAGGTCTCCTTAGTAATATTATAGTTAGCTATATATATAGTATACTTATTATAAACGTTATTAACTATAAGAGGTAGTAGAGGTAGGGGCTCTATATTATTTAGGTTTTGATATATATAGCGCTATATAGCCTATTTATTATATTTATAAATATACGTCTTATAGGCTTCCTCGTTATACTATATAATAAGTTTATTATATATTAGAGAGTATACTATATAGCGTATAAGGTTAGATGTAGGTTAACTACTTAAGTTAATATAATCCTATATACCTGCTTAAAAGGTATAGGAATAAAGCTATAAATATTAAATAGGCTAGTTATATAGCTTAGAGAGATAATAAGTATATATATATAGCTAGGTAGTAGAAAGTTTAGGTTCAAACGCTATATTAATAATAAAGAGGCTAAAAGGAGGGCTAAAAGGAGGGAGTTAAAAAGAGGGTTAAAAGGAGGGCTAAGATGAGCGCCTAAAGCTATTATAATATATTAGAGGTTATATAAGAAAGATGTATTATAAGCAAAGGTTTAAATTAGCTAAGAGCAAGGCTTATAACTATTATAATAGCTATAAGCGCTTAAGAGGAGGGTTATTATAAAGAAGGGTATATAGGATAAAGTCTATAATAAAGGAGTATATATATAGGTATCTATAGAACGAACTATAGAAGAAGTCTCTCTAAATAGGGGCATGCAGACTGAAGGGATATATATACCCGCTCTGGAGCGGGTGGGACTGCACGTGACTGCGCAGGTAGGCCCTATCCCGCACGACAGTGGGGGAGGTGGCGGGCCACGCATCCCGGTTGGGGGAGGACGCATTCCGGGCGGCATGCCCATGGGATTGGGCATTGGGCGTGGCGGGCGAGCAGGACGTGGCCGACGTCGTTCAGGATCATCGTACGACCAGTCTTGGAATGCTACAGGCGCTCGGCCACGGCGATCGAGTTCATCACTTTCGGGTTCAAGAGGGATATGGCCCCCTGGAGGCGGCGAGTCGATGGGCGCCTGGGTAATCAGCCGAGTCTGTTTTCTGAAGACATCTTCGCCATTTCCGAGGCCGAAATAAGTCACGATTTCCGACCTGCCCCTCCTGCTACTCTCGGCGTGACTTGAATCGACCATTACGCGCACTTCGCCCCCCGATCCAGTTTCGCGTCGGGGGCGGTAGCTCTTGTAATGCCGTCCGGCCAAGTTGGCAAATTTGCGTCCCCTGTCGACGAGCTTCTCTCTCACGTCCTCAAAGTTCTTGAGGTACTTGGCAGGGAACGCACGTAGACTGTCGATTGGCCGGGTCCCCTTGAAGTGTCAAATGGGTTGGTAGGATGTTGCCATGCCGAAATCGTGACCGCCGCAGTCAACGTAAGACAGACTGAGATTGTAGGTGTCCTGACGGTATGCCGTGAGCTCCTCCAACACGTAAAACCGATCATCCTCGTCTTCGTCGGAGTAGATGAGCTCTCCGGGGGGAAAGATGGTCCAGAGGTACTTGAAGTTGATAACGCCGTGGCTAGTAAGCTCTTTGCTGACGGCGAACGCCTCAGCCAGCTCACGCTTGACGATCCATTCCAACGTGAAGAGGATCTTCTTCACTTCCTGGTCCTCCTGCTCGGCGATGGCTTTCTCAAACTTCTCCCAATTCCAGAAGAATTGACGGAACGGTGCCAAGAAACAAAGGTACTTCACTCTCTGGACGATTCGGTCGTAAGGCTGGAAGGCGTCGATCAGGACCTTGCGAGCCGCCGCGTGGCTGACCTCAATTGAAAGTATCGAGACTAGGCTTCTCGCCTTACCCGGCGTCACGGAGCGGCGTAGTATTAGTGGATTGCCTTGTTTGGGCTCTTCCTCCTCTTTGTCGAGGGCGGCGAGGTCCACATCGTGAGGACATTCTGTTGTCCAGTTAACGCAGCATTGGCACTTCTTGGGGCCTCTATAGAGGTCCTGGACAATTGCGTCGCGATCTTCCTGGGTGATCTTGACGTCATCTTCGGTTCGAATGCCGTCAGCCAACCGCTCGACGACGAAAAAGTCGTCGTCCAGCTTCGTCGAGTCGCTGATGTCGAAGAGTGCAGACATGTTGTCAGATCTGTGGACGATTGACAGAAACTTGTGACGTTGACAATATCTCTGAAGTACAAGGGCGAGAAGCAAAAGCTAAAGAAGCCCGAAACGCATTTAGAAAAAGGCTCCCCTACTCTTGATTGAAAATAGACGAGGCCAAGACCTGCAGGTAGTGAGACTGGTCGCCTCGTTTCCTTGTCTCGGTGGGGTCTCTTGCCTGATAACGAGAATAATACCAAGATGAACAAGCTACGTCAAAAACAACATAAGCAGGCAGCATTCTGCTATCTCGACGAAAATATCCAACCAGACACCGAGAATAGAATCTCCTGAGGCACATCTGCAGATGGAAACGCGCTAACTAAAGCATGCATATATCACGAGCCAGGATAATATCGCAGGGAAAAGGGCTTAGCAGGCTAAGTAGGGAAGTCTATAGGAGTTATGAGATATAGGGAGGTATTAGGTAATTACTAGATAAACCTTC
Source organism: Colletotrichum ledebouriae (assembly GCA_036785755.1). Classification (NCBI taxonomy): domain Eukaryota; kingdom Fungi; phylum Ascomycota; class Sordariomycetes; order Glomerellales; family Glomerellaceae; genus Colletotrichum; species Colletotrichum ledebouriae. The sequence goes on along the minus strand of JAVHLU010001193.1, from coordinate 9,698 downwards.
TAGCCCTTATTTAGTAAACTAGAGGGCTAGAGAAGAATATTTAACCTTAGCTATATCTAATTATACTAACTCTATTACTCTATATTATATCTATTTATAATATATTCTTCTCTCTTACTTAGATTAATAGGGATATAGACTACTAGAGTAGTATTAAATATAATAATATAATACCTACTTATAGGTCTACTAGGGAGATAAATATAGTATTACCTTTAGGATCCCCTACTAAGAGTAGCTAAATAGCTAAACCTAGGATAAGATACTTATTAAGTAGAATAATAATTAGAGCACTAGTAGGGAACTAGGTAGTTAATTAATAGAAGCTAAATTAGATTAACTTATTAAGGAGGAAGGAAAGAAAGGTTAACTAAAGTATAAATAGGAATATCTTAAGGCCTTAAGGGCTAGCTAATTATTAACCCTCGTAAGTAACTCTAATACCTCCTAAGTAGTTATTAGTAATAAGGCGAAGAAGTACTAATTAGAACTTTAGGGAAAGTACCTCCTTATACTTAAGTATAAGACCCTTATACTTAAGTATAAGGGGGGAACCTAGACTAACTTTAACTAATTTATATTTAACTTTATATATATAATTTAAAATACCTAAGATTATATTAAACCTCGAAAGGGTATTATTGACTACTAGGTACTTAGAGGGACTAGTAGTAAAGTAATAAACCTTATACCTCTCTATTAATTATAATAATATGGTAAAGGATATTATCTAAGTAGTAATAAAGGATTAGTTAGCTAATAGTATAGCTAATGTAGGGTCTAGGACTCTTAATATATAAACCTAGCTTAAATAGGCCTATTAGTAACTAGGATAATTATACTAGAGCTTTATTAATTACTATAAAGCGATTAGGGTAGAGAGCCCTTACTAATAACTAGAGGAGATCTAGGTAGCTAATATAGTAACTAGGCTAGACCCTAAGCTCTAATACTATATTATAGTAAATAAGTTACTAAAATCGCAGCTTAACCTTAATACTAAAGCTAGAAATACTAAACTTATACTTAATATATAGATATATAAGGTATTAATTAGTAAGGGACTAGGGGATTAATAATAAGGGATAATAACTGGAGGGCTAACCTACTAATCTAGAGTGACTAACTAAGGCTTTAAAAGAGTAAACTTACTTAAACTATAGTAATACTAATACTTACTAGGAGGATACTAAGAACTAGGATATTAAGAAGGAGATTATCTATTATAATTATAAAAGAAAAGGCTATATTACGCTAAGGTACCTATATTATAAGAATTATACCTACCCCTATTATAAAGGGAAACCTTACCCTAGTAAATAACTAGAGGAGGACTAGGTAGTAATATATTAAGCTCGGAATTACGCTGCAGCCCCTTTGCAAAAAGACTATAACAAATTCACCTAGTTCGCAAGCATAATTCGGGAAATACGATATAGGTATTTTAACCTATACCCTCTACTAGTTAAGGAAAATAACATAGGAACCCTATATGTTCCTATTACTTATAAGCAAACCCTCTAAATATTATAAAGTTAGACGCGCGCTATACTAGGGCTAATTATATTAGAGCTAAATAGGCTACTAAGGCTCTTATAGCCTAGAAACGCCCTTACTAAACCTTCTAGTAAGGTAAAAGCTACTATATAAGATAACTCCTTAACCTAAAAGGTCGACCTTCTAGTAAGGTACTAAAGGTAAAAGCTACTATATAAGATAACTCCTTAACTTAAAAGGTTAACCTTCTAATAAGGTAAACGCTACTATATAAGAGGTAACTCTTTAACTAAAGAAGTCTTTCCTAAGAGGTTCTTATAGCTAGAAGTATAAGAAGCTCTATAAGTAGGGCTTTATATCTCTCCCTCTTTCTTATCCTTATCCCTTAACTATATTAATACTAAACCTTATATATAAATATACTAAGCCTAAGCGAGATATACCCTTTAGTATAAATAATATAGAGGGGGTTATTAGAGAGTTTAGCCTTAATATAATTAATAAAACCCGCTCCTTTATTAACTACTCCGCTATATATAGAGAGTATATTATTAATATAGCCCTTATAAGGGCTTACTTTAATACCCCTATAGGGGACTCTATAAGGTATAATAATATTAGAGCTAAGTAAGTAAACTTAGTAGTAGAAGTTTAGTAGGTTATTATATACCCTATAGAGTAGCCCTTCTTCAAGCAGGTCCTCTATATTACTAAGGTAGAGGTAGCCTAAGCGGCCTAGGTAAACGTTAGTAAGTATAGCTTATACTAACTGCTTTAATATAGAGAGAGCGTTACTAACGATAGCATAGCTACGAAGGTATTAGCTAACCCGATTAAATAAGAGGATAAAGATAGTAATAACTTCTAGCGGATAAAGCGGTAATAGAGGTAGTATTAGCAGCGCGGGTAGTGCGCAAGAGGAAAAGTCAATAGTTTTATAGTTTAAATAATTAAAAACTACGTTATTATTAATATAAAGTTAAAGATCGTGAGGCTATTAATAGGTATATATAAGTATAGCTATGGTTAGGAAAGGATTACGTGACTAAAGGCTATGTATTATTAGGAGGCGCGGAGTTAGAAGGTCTATTGCACTTAAGCAGGTAAAATCACTATGCAGTGGCCAGAGGCCATAGACTTTCTATATAAAGGATAAGGTAAAAGAGGCTATTCTAGAAAATATTATTAATAAGATAATAAAAGATATTAAAGAACTTATATTATAAGTTAACTTTAAACTTTAGATCCTAGGTATTATAAATAAGAATAAAGCTATATTAATACTTATAACTAAATAGTTATATATACTAACCCCTATTCTTATAACTAAGTCTCTAAATAAAAGTATCTTAAAACTTCTAAAGGGATAGGTAGGCTAGAAGGGGGGGTAGCTATTATCCCCTAATCCTATACTAGAGCTAAATAAAAACCTAGCCTTAATAGATAGAGTAATAAGTATAGTATATATATTAGAAATAAATTATATATATAAAGCTATTAGGGAAGTTAATTTTAAAGGGGAATAGATTAATAATTATATTATAGTTAAACTACTCCCTATTTTATAAGATATTTCTAAAGTAAGTAAGTATAATAAAAATAAACCTTTAGATAAGAGGCTTTTAAATCTACTAGTATAGCTATATTAGGATAATAAGGAGAGAGCTAATACTAAATAGAGGTCTAATTAAGTATATAACTAAGAGGATTATAGCTAAACTTATTAAAGCTAATAACTATATAATCTATTACCTAGTAACCTATAACTAGGAATAATAGAGAGTAATCCCTACTCTAGTTACTAGTTTTTATTATAATACTATATAGAGCAGGAGTAGGTATCTAGCTTCTTTTAGATTTTTATATCTAATTAATAGAAGGCCTTCTTAGAAGCTAGTATAAGGTATTATATACTCTATAGCTATATTTATACTACTATTTATAGCATAAAGCCTGCTTATATAATTATAATAATCTATAAATATCTTACTACTAATAACCTTACTTAGCTACCTTATTTATAAAAATAACTTTTAAACCTCCTATAAGCGCTCTAAACTCGCTTTAAAAAAGTAGCTAAGGTTAAGATAGGTAAATTATAGTAAATAGATATATAGCGTATTATTAATTAAGAGATAATAATAAAGAGACTAATCCCTTTAAAGTACATATTTACTTATAAATTTAATAAGGATAATATCCTTAATTAATATAAGGTAAGGATTTATATTTAAGGTAATCAGTAAGAGAAGTTACCTCTTAAATAAACCTATATAATAACCCTCGCTACGTATACTTTTAGAGTAGTAATAGTAGTTATTATATAATTTAACCTTAAAGTTAAATAATATAATATTATTAATATATTCCTAAATACCTCCTAGGACCTAAATACAGACCTAATTATTTATAAGCTACTAGATAGCTTTAAGTAGCTTAGAAAGTATATTAAACTATACTACGCGCTCTATAAGCTAAGGGATATATTACTACTCTAATATAAGGAGTTCTCTTTAACCCTTTAGCACCTAGGCCTTATACCTATAAGTAAAGACCTATACTTCTTCTAATTAACTAATAAGAAGGTTCTTATTAATTTTTATATAAATAACTTCCTTATCTTGTTTTATAGGGATTATGAAGAAGTAATATAAAGAGTAATTACTAGCTTAAAAAAGGTATATAAGTTAAAAGAATAGGGCTTAGTTAAGTACTATCTTAGAATTAGAGTTATTTATAACTAAGCTATATAAAGGATATACCTTTCTTATAATAAATATATTAAATAAGTTATGAAGAAGTTTAATTTACTTAACTTAAGAGCGCTAGTAACCCCCTTTCTAAACTTATTACTCCTAAAGAGTAAAGTAATAATAATAGTATTAGAAGTAAAGAGTTTCTAAGAGAAGATTAGCTCTATATTCTATTTTACTATTATAATTTAACCTTATATCGCTGTTATATACTCCCTACTCTTAAGATTCCTAATACACCCCGCTCCTTATTACTATATTATTACTAACTAAGTTATATAATATCTGTATTATACTTATTATTTTATAATATACTTTAATAAGTTAGGGGGTAAATAAGTATAATTAATTATAAGTAATACTTTATTTATAAATAATAAAGAGATATAGAAGTTATCTTAGGGATATATAATCTCGCTCTTTAGAGGATTAGTTTTATATAAAGCTATTTAATAAGCTATAGTTATAATTTTAATACTAGAAGTAGAGCTTCTAAGCCTTAAATATATAGCTAAGGAGACTATTACTCCTTAGAAGCTATTTAGGGATATTACTCTTAAACTTAGCGATATCTAGAAGATTTATTATAATAATTAATAAATAATTCGTTTTATAATAAGTAAAAAGGAATAAATCTTGACTAAGCTATAATATATTAATATTTAAAATATATAGCTATAATAAGAATATACTTAAGGATTATCTAGTATAGTATATATACTAATAAAAAATACACTAGTTAATAGTCTTATTAAAGTTCTTAATTATAAGAAGTTTAAATAATTCTATTCGCTCTTAAATCTAAAAGATATATAGAGAATAATTATAATAAATAAGGAATACTCTAAATAAGTATAAGAGGGCTAATAGCGCCTAAGTTTTAATTAATTTATAGCTTACTAGCTAGGGAGCTTAAAGTCGCTCTTATAAGAGTAAAAAGAATATAATCTACCCTAAAGAGCTACCTTAAAACACTAATTTTCTACTACCTAACTTTAGAGGATTTACTTATACTAATCTATTAGGATATTATATAAGGGTAGTAATACCTCTAGTAAATATGTACGAATAAGACTATTAACTATATAGCGTACTATAATAGCTATGTTACTAGTAGGCGGATAAGGTATAGGTATACCCGCGCTAACTACTAGGGTTCTAAATAGAACTAGGGCGGGAGATAGAGTAATAATAACGCTATATATACTAGAACTACCTATTACCTTAGAAGCCCTACTTAAACCCTTACTATTACTACCCCTTTTTACTACTATAATCTCCTCTTTCTAGGTAATAATAGCCTTATAGAGTATAGCTCTCTAATAAGCAAGGGATTATAAGTTATATTAGAAGATAGTTATAGAAATAAAGTATATATAGAATCTTATTTTTCTAACTACTAGGTCTTTTAAAGTCTTAGCTTTAATATATAATAAGCTATAATAGTAATAGGGGTATTTATTTATTAATAAGGTACCTTACTCTTATAATAATAATTATACTCACCTATTATACTAAGCGAGTACTTTTTATTTAATAAGCCTAAAAGCTTACTTAAAATATATTAAAAATAGCGCTTATTAAATAAGGGTACTTACTCTACCTCTATACCTCTATTAGGGGGAGGAGGGCTAGTCGGGGGCTCTAAATTACTCTTATTAGTACTCTCCTCTCTATTTATCTCCTTAGGGATTATAATAATAATAAGGATAAGTTAGTATTAGACTTTGAGAGAATAGAATCTATCTATCGTTATACATAGGCGTTGCTATTCTTATATCCTATTATAGGATATTTAAAGGTAAATTATCCCTTATAGGTAATAATTATAAAGGCCTATTATAAACTAGGATATACTTACTATTAGTAGTAGAACGCTATTATATTAAACGTGGAAATATATGTTACGTTAGCATACTTAGCGATAATATTATCTTAAGTCTTTATTAGGTAAGCATCCGTAAGAGCTATATTATTAAGTAGTTACATATCGATAACTATATATCCTTTCTAATATTTATCGCTAGATAGCTATTATATTATAGTCATTATTATTTTATTAGATACTATAGTCTTATTAGGTATAGGTTATTCTCGCTAGATAATAAATACTAGGAATACGAATAGTACTTAGGTTATTATACGATATAGCTTTAGGCCTAATTTATTAATAGTATGCTCGACGATACCTCGTTTAGGTCCTCCTAATAGGTAGATCTTATATTTATTAGGGATTCGCTTATCCTAGTTAGGTTTAAAATAGATACGTAGTTATTAGTCTTTAGGTATATTAGCGAAGCTAGTATTAGTAAAGACGTAGGTGAATTCGTTAATTAGTATAGCTAGATGCTTAGTATCGGGTTAGTAGTTATAAATCTTAACGCCTATTAGGTAGCTATAGATTAGTTATTATTATATAAGTATAGTATTAATTATATGCTTCTCTAGTTAGTATAGTTCCTTAAGGGCGAATTTAGATGCTATTATAGCTTCGGACTTATTAACTATCTAAACCTATATGCTTAGATTAATAGATATAAGATATCTAACGAATTAGTTATATTATAAGGTTTAGTCTAACGTAGTATTGTTTCGAATAAGGATCTTAGATAAGGATACGTCTATTAATATTATATAGGATATAATAGGTAAGTTAGTAGGTTTAAATAGTAGGTCCTATTATATATTTTAGTTTAAGATTATATATTATACTAGTACTATTATCGAGGAGTTAGTAGGAATAATTACTATATCCTTAGTTATAACTCTAGCTTTATAACGGGATTCGTTATACTATACTACTATAGGGATTTTAATGCTATAAGATCTAATAGTTATAAATCCCTTACTATTAAGGATATTAAATTATTTAGGCCCTAGATAATCTATACTAATAAGTAGGTTAGTAGATAGGTTATCTATAATAGATACTTCTTATTAAATAGTAGTAATAATAGGTTTACCTATAGAGAGTTATATACCTTAGAAGTATAAATCGAGAACGACGTATTAATCTATATAGTAGGAATCTTTACTAATACCCTTAACTATAAGTAGAATAGATCGGATGTGGATATTAGCTATAGGCTAATATTAGTTAAGTATATATCTATCTATTAATAAGGATAAATATCCGGTATTACTATAGATATCCAGTTATATAGTTAAGTCACGATCTAGGTTAGGCGTAATCTAGTACTATAGGTATAACTATAAGCGAAATCTAAATCTAGCTCTAATTAAGGTAGAGGTATTAACTAATAACTTAAGTTAAATAGGTAGTTTAGTCCTATTTGTTATATAGTTAGAAATAAGTAGATCGGTTACTTAAGAGTTTCTAAACTAGGCTATAATAGTAGCTAATAAGGGTTATACGCTATTTAAATAATCCCATCGAATATACTTATATAGTTAGTTATTACTTAGGAATAGTTATTTATAAAAGCGATATTTCTTACCTATTATAGGGTAGGGCTAGTTAGGTAGTATCGTAGTAATGAAATAGGTATTCTCGTATCTATTATTATAGTTTATAAAGTTAAAGTCGCTACTAGGTTTAATCTATTTAGGGGTTAACTTAGTTTAGATATAGTTATTATAAGTTATAAGTACCTCTTTAGTATTATTAGTTTTAAATAGGGATTAGTAGCTATTAGGTTACTAGCTATTATAAGAAGAGAGACACAGAGTTATCTCTCTATAGTATACTAACTACTATTACTATACCTAGTAAGCTTTAATAGGAGTATTTAAGGTCTAGTTATTATTATTATTACTCTAACCGAGTCGTCTGTTTTTAGGGAGAAGCTTCTAGTCCTAGCTACCTTAGTTATTATACTAGTTCTAGCTAAACTAGTATAATATAGGGAATCTAGTATTCTAATTAAGTTAATTCTACGTTAGTTAGAAGCTTAACGTTAGCTATAATAATTAGGTAGTTTCTTATTAGTTAGAATTATAGTTAGGATTATAGGTAGGGTTATAGTTATTCGGTTAGTTCTAGTAGGGTTTGTTTTAACTAAATCTACTAGTAGTGAGTTCTATAGTTAGTTAGTATATAGGTTTCTTCTAATAACTACGGGATGATTATTATAATTATATAAAAGATAGGTATCGCTAGTCTTACTTAGTTAATAGTTAGTATTATAGGGTTATTAAAACTATAGCCTACGTTCTACTACTAATATCTTTATTATTAATTCGTAGCGTCCAACTAACTATAGAAACCTATTAAGTATAGTTATATTATTAGGAGGTAGAACGAGGGATTTAATAGGTCTATTGAATAATTTATATATAGCTCGTAGTTATAAAAGGATATCTAATATTCTATAGGATTTTATATCTCTAATTATAGACTAAGCGTAGGCTAGGATATCCTTATTACTAATATCTATAAGACTATATAATAATAACTTCTAAGAGGATATGATATCCCTATAGTGCGGTTTAAAGCATTCTAGTAGCTTAGTAGTAACAACTTTAATAGTTATAATCCGTAGTAGTTCTTAGTTAATATTAGTTAGGACCTATAAATACTATACTAATATAGAACCTTAGAGGTATTAGGTCTAAACCTTATATACTTAGGTATTAGATTTTATAGCTACGAGATTAAGTAGTTGATTAGTAAAGGTGTAGATATTAATATAAGTAGTTAACTTACTATTAGAAACTATTCCTAAATAGTAGGGATCCCTCGCTTCGGGGTTAAAGATACCTATATCTATAGATTATAGGGAAGCGTTGCTATTATTATTATTATTATATAATAGGGCGGGTTAAGCTTCGTTTTGCTATCTAAAGGCTTCTGCTATTATAGTAGCGAAGCCTTAGTTTATAGCTTGTTATTAGTTATTTATTACTACTATAATTATAGCTACTGCTGCGTTAGCTAAAAGTAGGTTCTAAGATATTATAGGTAACGTATATAAGGACTAGTCCCTATTATATTAGTAGGGTTCTTAACGTAGTATTTCTATATCGTGGGATAATATAGTTATAGAGGAGTAATAATAGGCTTTATTACTAAACTTAATAGGGCTAATACGTAGGTTGCTATTGAGACTAACGAGGTTATATAGTTAGTAAGCTTAGAGGGAGCTATAAAGGTCTAGTTAGTTAAGGTTATTAATTGATCTAGATACCTCTTTAGGTATAGCTAATAGTTATATAGGTCGAGGTTTAACTAGGGTAGAAGGGATCGGTTCTAGTTATTTCTAGTATATTACTACCTAATAACGCTAGTTTCTGAGGAAGGCCTTAAATATCCTCGTTATATTCTATTTAATTAGGTAGGGTATTATAAATTAGGTTATATTTTGTAAGAATAGGTATATAAGTAGCTAAAGGGACGGTAAAACAGCCTGAATAATAGATATTAATAGGCTGAGTGATATGGTGATGAAAGCTGATAAATTTAAGCATAAGGAGGTATTTTTCCTGGAA
>JAVHLU010001192.1:0-35399 GCA_036785755.1 Colletotrichum ledebouriae | reverse complement strand
AATAACTATTTATAATATAGGGATCTAGACCCTATATAGGTTATAAGTATTTAGAATATATCCTACTAGGTATCTAATATATCCCCGTAGCACTACCTTAAAGTCTCTCTTATTAATTCCTCTCTCTTATTCCCTCTTAAGGGGGTATATATAGTAGCTATAGGCGTATATATATCCCTAGTAAGGGCGAAGGTTATAAGTTAGGGCCGCTCTATTATTAGGTTACTACTAGTAAAAGTACTAGTAGAACTATTCCTCTTTAATTTATAGTAGTAAACGCTAGTTATAATATTTAAGTAAGCTTATATTATAAAGCGTTATCGCTATTAGTACTATCTTAGCCTATAGTTTTATAAGTAAGCTAGCTATAGCGAGTATCTTAATTATTTAAGTTATAACTTCCTAACTAGCCTATTCCCCTCCGCTATTTAGTTCCTTTATATATAGAGGGGTTATTTTAACCTCTAGTCCTTCTATATAGGTCTAATCCTTATATCCTATATAGCTTATAAGTGAAATTACTAACCTCTCGACGTCTTATCTAATCTTATAAATAGAAAGTCCCTTCTATTAATATACCTATTACTTAAAAGCATATAGAGCGAGTATAATACTACTATAGGTCTTATTAATATATAGAAATATAAAGAGCTAACTAGTATACTTATCCTTAATAATAAGGAGCTATTAGTTCTAGTTAAAGCCTTTAGAATAGTTAAAGAGATCCTATACGATTTTATAGTAAGGGTATATTACTTTATCTTCTAATATTTATCTTAAAATTACCTATTTAGTATATATAACTACGTAGTATTAGCACTATAAGCGTATTAAGCCTTTAATCCTTACCCCCCGAGTAGTATATACTAGCTACTCTAGAGCCTTAGGGCTAAGGTACCTACTTCTAAGGTACTAAAGTATTATATCGTCGCTCTAGTCTAGTAATAATATAAAAGAAGTATACTTATATATTATAAGTATATAGTTCACGTTATTAATAATAATATTAATACTTTAGGGAATCAGCTTAGGAATAGAATATAAGGAATAAAACTTATATTTAAGAAAGGCGAGGTTCGCCTTCCTAATAAGTTTTCTAATTATAACGCTATTCTTATAAGTTCTAAAGCGAAGCGTATAATTATACCCTAAATACTAAATACCTATTTTCTAAAGTAGTGCTTTAGAGATAATATTAATATAAAAGTTCTCTATATATCCTATATTATAGAGTATAAGGTCCTCTATATTTATACCTTTTAAGCTATTAAGAATATTCTTAATAATTTATATACCTTTTATAATAATTAGGTATAAGGCTATTTTAGAATTAACTTATTCTCTTTTATAATACCTAATTAAGGAGGGGATAAGTAGGGACTTATTATTTATAAGGTATATTCCTCTATAGTTATCTAGGACTATAGATTTATATAATATATAAGGTCCTAAATAGGGGGTTATAAAGATACTTAGGTACTCTTTATCTAAGTTAATTATATTATCCCTAACCTCGTTTAAGAGGGCTATATAAAAAGTAACTATTACTATATTAATAGGGTAGCTTAGGGCTATATTAGATTTCTTAGATAAACCTTTATTACCCCCTTTATTATTTTAATAGTTTTTACTCTTATAAGGTATAGTATATAGCTAGCCCTTATAAGTAAGTTCCTTATAAAGATTAATAAAGCATAGGTTATTATTTAACTAGTTATAGATCTAAGCTACTTATATATCTATTACTAATATATAGGGGCCCTTCTAGTAATATCTAGTTAAAGTAGCTTCTAAGTAGTTATAATTAATACTTAGCTATTAATAGCTTAACCTATATAGGTATTATTTACTACTAGATAAGTTACTAGTTATAGGAATACTTAATAAGTTAGCCTCGTCTATATAGCTAGCTAGTATTATAAAGACCCCTATACCTTATCCTTATAACCTTAAGTAAAGTATATCCTTATATAAGAGGTCCTTAAATATATTAGTATATTAGCTTATATTAGAGACTAGTATCCCTACTCGCTCCTATTTAAGGATATTTATAATTTCTATATTAGCTTAAGTAAGTATAAAGTAATAACTTACTACTTAAAGAAAAGTTTTTAAAATAAGGGTATTACTTACTTTAAGAAGCTTAAGCTAGGTAGTATAGAAATAAATACCCCTAAGGTCCTTAATCTAGGTATTAGGATTAATACTCCTATTTACCTTTTCTAGGACTTAGATATACTCTTTTTAAATAATAATAAGGGTACTAGCCTTACTTAGAGTATAATAATATTTAAGATTAATAATAAGGCTATATAGGGTTATATCCCTTTTAATAAGAAGTTCTATATATATAAGTATAATAATATTATAAGTAATAGTCTCTATAACTAGATAGTTAATCTATTTAAACTCCTAGTCCTTATAAGTTTACTTAGACTCTTATATAATAAATAAATAAAAATACTCTAAGTATTATTCCTATATACCTATAGTTTTCTTATTAATTATAACTAGGGTAGTTAGAGGCTAAAGGGGGTATAATTTATTTATCTATATCCTAGTAATAGACTTAGGAGTAGTTCTAGAAGTAGTATTAGAAGTAGCCTCTTTTAGAGCCTCCTAGTTAAGTAGAGTAATATATTAATTATAAGTACTCTTCTCCTATAGGTATTAAGCGTTAATATCCTAGTTTTACTTAGTAATATATAAGTTAAGAGTTAGAGTTTCTAATAAGGTCTTACCTAAGTATAAAAATCCCTTAGGATTATCTAAGTTAATAGACTTCTAAACTCTAGTAGCTTAGGCTTTAGCTTAGATTATAATATATTAAATAGCAAAATCCCTATATATAATAAGCTAGTATAATATTATAATAATAATAATAAAAGATATTATAATTAAGGTTATTTAGAAATAGAGGGTTTATAATAAGAGTAGATAGTATATAATAAGGAGGAAAGAAGGAATAAGAGAGAGGAAGTTTTAATAAGTACTTTTAGTAATAAAAGCTCGTTTTAAAATAGTAATTAGGGGTCTAGTTAGAGCTAGGCTTATAATTATTAAGAAATATCCTATAAGGCTATATTTATAATTACTAAAGAGCTTAATCTATTATAATAAGAGTAGCTATAACGTAGTTACTTATAACTATAGTTAGAGGAACGACCCCCGGAATAAGGTTACTCTAGAGCCGATATTAGTTACATGCCGCGCTAGGAACAGGCGATACCGAAGGCATCACGACAATAAGCATAGCAAGCCTGGCGGTGTCTATATTATCTTCAACTTCTGGCGGCACGGAGCAAATGTCTCTGACTACTCCCGCCTCAAAGTCAAGGATAACTCCGATGTCATCCTCCCACACATTGGCTCTCTTCATCCCGAGTGCGACCCAAAAGCCAGGTTCACCGCTGCAAAGATTGCGGATAATGTATTGGAGCTGACTGAGGAGAGACACTTCTCCTTCACTAAGAAGCTTTTCAACGAATGCCACATTACTCCTGTCAAGGAATTTCAGGCGAATGGCGAAGTCTATCTTCTTCGCGAGTTCATGAAGGAACATGGACCCAAGTTTGATTCTTCTCGCTAAAGGTACCTTGAAGCTCCTCTAGCGGCCATTGCCAGAGCATTCGCAACACTACAGCTGACATTTACAGTCTTCAATCTTCTACATTCTTCGTTTCGCAGTTTCCCCGATACTTCTACCTTCGGATGCGCAACTGCCACATCTCTCTGGCCCATCGCTGTCCAGAATGGCTACACAGCAACCGCATGAAGTAACGAACTTTCTCCTCAGTCGTCGACACGACCTTGACGACCTTTGGACTGCCGTCGCAGCTCCCCCCACAGATATCCACCATCAGCTCTAGCAGTTTATGGCTCGCACACACGGAGGCAAGAGGATACAGGAGTGGCGTTTTGGAATTTGGAGGGCTGGGTGGCCTGCTGCCCGTGTTCCGCACATGGACAGGTTGAAGGACCATGAATGGCGATTTGGAGTTGACAGGCACAGCGGCGACTGTGGCACGACGGAGGTGTTTCGTTTTTTTCTTTTTTTCATGGCGTCCTTTTCTTCTTTTTCGCTTCGCTTGGTTTGACGTGGGAAAAGCTGTATTCGATATCATCGACTCGGTCTGGATGACAAGCATTTCACCTGGTACCCCTACTGCCCCTAGCACACTGCCCCTAATTATCCCTGGGTCACGGAAAGGCCGGACACGGACTCATAAACATCAAATTCGGAATACGGATAGCTCACGCACATGTGTCTCGCTTGGAATGATGTGATGCCCTGAATGCGGTCTTTTCATTTGAGCCCTGCAGTGAACTAATGTGGTTAAATTGCTGGTTTTTTCATGTTTGACATGTTTTCCCCTAAAGCTACCGTACCCTTGCACATGTTTGGGAGCAGCTGCTTGCCTCTGCCACGTAGCCAGAACCCTCTACCTTCGCGACTTCACCTTCATCGGCGCCTTAACGCTTCGCTGCCTGGTCTCCAGAGTGCAAGAAATTCTCAAATCTCTCCCATACGTCTGTCTCAGCGGTTTCTGTGTGTTGCGCGCCGTTTGCTTTCGGCACCTGGGCGGCTCGAACCTTTGTAGTGCTGCCGTGACTGCCGCGGAAACTGAATGTAGCCGCCAGACAATCCGCGCCGCATCCATGAAACTAACTACCTTACACCGAACGGATCCGTGTAACCTCTGACTGACGCACCTCAATGGACATAGCGGAAACTGACAACGCCCTCGCCACCATGCCCCGCTTTTGAGCCTCTGATGTGACTGTGATTTGTAACTCCCGCTCTTTCCTCTTGTTCGAACTTGGCGTTCTGTTTCTTGAGATAGTACTTGATAGTCAGGGCTACGCCTGCGCAAACGAGACATGCCCCGGACATGACTGCGCCGCCTGCGTAGTACCTTGGTTTCTGGCTGTCGGGAAACATGTAGCTTGTGTAAAAATGTGCAACACCGGCGGCCATGAAGTTGACGATGGCAAGTGCGGCGGCGCGCTTGGCCCGGGGTCGAGGGAGAGAAGCGGAAAGCCAGCTGACGCAGAGATTGTAAGGCGCGTAGGAGCCGGAGGTCATGAGGAACATCGAGAAGTACCGACCGCCGAGGGAAGGGACGAACATCGCCTTAGCTCTGTCAGCCGTTGCCGGGAGATATCACTTTGTGAAAGAAGAAGGCACTCACCAAAAGGTTACCGAGCAGGGCAAACATCATCGGGACGGCGATATGCCAGCCACGCTCATTCTTGTGCGCTGCATGGAATGAGACGCACAAGGAAACGATGAAGGCAAAGAAGTACGGTGGAGATGTGAGGAGGAGCGTTGTTGTTCGATCGTAGCCAAGGGTGCCTACGATGGACGGGAAAAAGTTGTTGAAGGACTGCGCTGTGATGAGAGCCATCTGTTGAACGATGAAAAGGTAGAGCTTCGGATCGATGAGGGCTTGCTTGAGGCCCCAGAAGATGGACTCGGGGTCTTCGTCGACGATGCCCGCGTTCTCCTTGCGGATTCTCCATTCCTGTGAGCCGGCAAGCAGTTAGGTACAGATTTATCTCGCACCGAGGCAGGGGGGAGACGGGAAGCCTGGCTTACAGCGTAGAGCTGCTGATCACTAGAGATGAAGAGATGCTTGCTCTGGAGAGGATAGTCGGTCAGAAGTGGCAACAGCAGTAGCGCGATGACCACCGTCATTGCGCCCTCAATGATGAAGAGCCATTCCTGGAGCAGCGTCAGCAAGATTCCAAGAATTCTTGGCAAAAAGAAAGATGCGCTGTTTGTCTCACCCAAGCGGGCTTGCCTGCCTTGCCTTCCATCCTGGAAATGATGCCGGCCGCGATAAGTCCAGAGAAAGCCGTTGCAATCATGTTGCCGCCGTAAAGAATTGCAATCCTTGGAGGCAGCTCTTTTCGCGTGTACCAGCATGACATCAAGACAAAGACGGCGGGCAGGAACGGCGCTTCGATAAGTCCTGTCGGATAGCTTAGCTTCAAACAACCAGATGCTTGTACGAGAAGCACGCACCTAAGATAAAACGGACTGCTGCAAGCTCTGAGAAGTTCTTGACGAAGCCTTGGCTCATGGACAGAACGCCCCAGAGGGAGGTAACGAGGCAGATGTACAGCGAAGGTCGGACCTTTCCAATGATCAGGTTGGAAGGGACTTGCGTAATACAGTCTGGAGGGCGTCAGTCGGAATCTTCAAGGCGGGAAGCGTGGTTCTGGCGCACATCCGACATAGAACATGAGCAGACAGGTGTTGTACTCGTTGTTTGTCATGTTCAGTGTCTCGGGGAGTCCGGCGATCTTGGCGCTTGCAATATTATTTCTGTCACTGACATGGAAGTTAGCAGACTTTCCCCTCGAACTGCGCTTGGTTTTGCTAACAGGATGTTCAAGAGGAAGAGGATGAAGACGGCAGGCATCAGGGTCAAATCGAGCCGTCGCGTTAGTCCTCTCTCCAGAACTCTCAACTCCACGGGAGCAAGATGCTCCAGCTCCTCAGGAAGCGGCAACTCATCGGGCTGCAGAGCGCATCGCTTCTCAGTATGCTCGGCCTCAAACTTCTGCTCTTGGATCGCGTCGGACATGTTGGCGGCAGTGACGGTCGGGTTCGAGGTGACAGCTAGGGAATTCTGGGTCGCCTGGCTCGACGGATAATATGGTTGGACCTGCTGGGAAAGGGTATATAACGCAAAGGTCGCGAGCCAAGAAAGCGTCGGAGGATTTTTGACTAGACATAGATTGAACTTCCGGGGAGAAGGCCGGTGGGGAAGGTCTCATCGCGGGGGTGGTCCCATTCGGGGCCCCGGACTCTTGGCTTGCGGGGAAAGAACGGGTCCCCTGTACTGATTCCTCGTGGAGGAGGGCTCCGGCCGAGACCTCCGGAGGCTGGAGAGAATGCCGAAGGAAGTCTAGGGAAGAAGAGGGGCAGATCCGGACATGTGATCGAATCACACGCTTTTCCGCTCAAACGCGGGTTGTATATCCGGAAAGAGTCAATTTGACAGCCGCCGCACTTTTCAGAAGTAAATCGGCATTGGACTGTGCTGAGACTGTGTTGATGAAGGTTGTGAATTGGGCTTGTTTAATGTGAGAGGAAGAAGATCAGGTTGGTTTGAAATGAAGAATTCGTATTCTCCAAGAAGATACCAGCAGTCGATAGAAGGAAGGAGCAAACAGGACAGGACTAAAAGGTAAGAGCGAAGAGGAAGAAAGGGGGGTGTTGCTTCACCTTCCATAAAGACCCGTGACGTGTTTGTGCCATGTATTAGCGACATTGAAAAGACTTGTCAGACAACTCGTACCAAGATGATTGGTCTTTTTTGTCTTGTGTATAATTATTTGAATCATTATTTTCAACCCGATTCGAACGCCTTCCTGTTTACAGGCGTCAGCGGCTCCCCGATAAACTCCCCATTTGCCCCGACGACCTCGATAATGTTCTTCATGGCGTTCAACTCGAAGTTCATCCTCGTCGTCAGGGCCGCGCCGCCATTATGACACGTCAACGTCACATTATCCATATCTGCGAGCACCTTCGACACCTGCGGCTCGTGGTAGTGCACATCAAGAGCCGCAGCCGACAGCCTCCCGCTCTGCAACGCCTCGATCAGCGCCTCCTCGTTCACGACCTGCCCGCGCGCCGTGTTGACGAGTCTCGCGCCATTCTTCATCGCCGCAAACGCTTCCCTGTTCATCAGGTCTTGCGTGTGCGCGTTGAGAGGCGTGTGCAGAGTGACGCAGTCCGCCACGGAAAGAAGCTCATGCAGCGTCGGGTGGAACGTCGCTCCCAGCTCCGCTTCCACCTCGGGCGGCGAGCGAACGACGTCGAAGTAATGGATCTTCATGCCCAGCGCCGTCCGAGCCTTGTGTGCGAGCTTCTTGCTGATGTTTCCAAGGCCGACGATGCCCAGCACGTGGTCCCGCGGGTTCCACGAGATGCTCCCCACGAGCCTATGCATCGCCAGGAACTGCTCCGCGTCACAAGTACGCGCCGCCCGCTGCGAGCGCCAGAAGTTGCGAAACACTGAGAGAATCATGAAGAGCGCCGTGTCTGAGACGGCGTCGTCGCTGGCGCCCGCGCCGTTGGCATACCAGATCCCTCGGCGCCCGAGAGCATCCACATCGGCCCAGTTGAAGCCCGCGCCGGCGGAGGCAAAAATGCGTACCGAGGGCGGGAGCAGAGGAATCAGCTCGTCATCCCATTGGCCCATTTCGCCTCCCGTTTGGAAATGCGGGCGGAAGATGGCCGAGAAGTCGCCGTACTTCTTCGACTTGAGAGCCTTGATGAAAGATGCTCGATCAGGCTCTTCATTTGCCACGACGTCAAACCGTTCTGTGAAGATGTCTTTGTAATAGTCGTGGTTGTACTTGATGTTCTCGCCAAGGCGGAGGACAACTGGTTTTGTCCCCGTCATGTCGATTGATTGACGACTCGGTTGAGGTACGTAGGCGGTTGCAGGGACTCCAATTATTCAATGAGGGCTGACTGGCTGTGTGTTAAGCTGGGGAAGGACTTGTCTCGCAGTGTTGAGGCCAGTCGGAGTTATGCTTCCGAAGAAGAACTGGACGGTTTTAAGTGCTGGCTATTTCGAGTACCAGTGCGTGCTTCTGTGGATCTTCTTCAGATAACCTCGGACAATTTTGTTGGTGACCGGGTTGCACCGCCGCTTGGTTGCTGTCCGCGTTGTACGTAGTATGCTGACTGACGGTCTCGGTGAGAAGGCCGATGTCTTTTCGACCGACCTGCGGAGGTTTTCCCGACATCAGATGAACCACATTATTTGCTACATTAGGAGCCTAGCTATACGGTCATCGCGACACGTCATGCGGGAGTAGAGTCTTTCGAGTCCAGGATCCTACTGTCAATTATCAATGATACTCATCAGCTGACTCCACAGGGGAGTATTTCGGACCTCGACTACAAATCAAAGCGATCGAGTCAACGAAGGTCTTTTAAACATAAAGCTGAAAAGATTGGTTATCTCCGTGTGCTCTGTCTGGCTGATTTCTCGAGGAAGCCAAGTGACAATTTTGGATCCGAATTCCTGCTCCCCTCAGTCCCCCCAGCTAACGTAAACATTCGCGAGGTTCTCCCGTCATCCGCAGTTCTCAGTAGCCAGCTTTCCTCAGATCCTCAGCAATCAACAATCAGAGAAGAGTCAATAAAGAAAAGACTGAAGTCATTAAAGAAGAGAAATAGAGTGAAGTAAAGAAAAGATGGGGTTGCAATGCCAGCAGCGCAAAGTGAACTTAAGCAGTTGCAAGCAGAGAATACTAGAGTGCCTCAAGTAAACTCAAGAGTCGGGGGGAACGTCAGGTGAAGTAAGAATTCAACGCCACGGCGAGTGTGTCACAGCGAAACAGGTGACAGACTTCCAATTGACATGAGGCTGGACTGCCATAACAGCCAACACTTGCCTCTGGTGTTCTTTGGAACTTCTTTCCCGGCGACGCGGGATTTCCGAAACATTCTTGCTCCCCATAAATTCTCTTGCTATAACCATGTTACTGAATCAAAGTGAAAATGGATGTCCTCTTGTTGATCTTGGTGGTCCTAGGTCTTACCCCTTCGAATCTACGACCATGAGCTATCCACACTCCCACATCAGACGGGCAGAAAGATGTTTACCTCGCAATATGCACTCAAAAAGGCTCACAGGAGGCTTGGAAGCAAACTCACATATTCAAATCGCTACCAAGGCTCGTGATACTCCACCTAAATACTAGTACATACAAACTGTAAGGGAACAGCGGTTCGATGTGAAGCTGGCGTTATACAAATCTGTACAAGGGCCAATAGATGGGTCGACATGGAAAAGTGAAAGATCAACTGGAGATTTTATGATCACCTTGATAGTGCTCTGATGTTGTGCACTGAAAGAGCCTTTCCAACTCGCTATCTGGTGTTTGCTAATCAGACGACTTTGGCTCTTTGACGAAACGCGTCACCCAGCAGCCTGTAAAGCCATCTTACAACAGTGCCCATTACCACCCTAGAAGTTCCTCCCGAACATCATCACATTTGCTCTCACGAACTTTCGATACGCATGAGTTGCTGCTGCGCTGTGTTTTCCCCTCAAATCCCAGTATAATCTTCGCCAAAGCGTGGCTCGACGGGGAAGGTGAACAACAAAGCTTCTTAGCACCTGTATGCGTGATATTTGTATTAAGATGGACTATACAAATTAGATGGTATGATCTCGTCAGGAAGGGTTTTGCCAAACGCATCAGGTGCGAATTGCAACGCATTCTTTATCAATTGCCTCTCAGTTACATGAAGCTCGGTGATGAGTCGTCGGCTAAAATAGATGCGATCGGCCATCTTCAAGCTTATGTGCCAGGGTGGCCCATCCCCAACTTCTTCCCCCGGAGAATGCGGAGGCAATAGGAGCAGTGGGGAGACTTTTCCACGGCAAACGAGGTGGATGCTTCCCAAGAGTCCAATCGGTCTCAGTTAGCCACCCGCTGCCAAGAACTTCGGAAGAGATATCGGCGGCGTCTCGCGGGGATTATAATGCCTATCTCCCTGCCAAGAGCTTCTTCCCCAGCGTCCGGTGGAGAAGCCTGTCAATTCACTCTGTTGACTTTTGTCGGCGGTGACCGATCATTCGAGCAAGAAGGACTTCAGCAGACCATTCCAGCGATTCCGCAGCTTTTAAGACCGGCAGCGGAAAACGAAAACTCCACCACGCTTATTTACTGAAGAGACGCAGAAATCTGAGAAGGGATTTTTTTTCCAGCGTGAGGCTGGGGAACATATAAGAACCAGCTAGCACTTTTAGCTCCTCAGGCTTGCGAAGAGCACACTCTCACTAAGCTCTAGTATGTCATTCTAAACCTCATCATTATGAGTATTAAGGGCAATTCCAATAAATTTATCTTGGCTCTGGGCTTCAGCTCAGCAGTCGCTTCTTCGGTGCTGCCTCGTCAATCCAACAGCTCTAGCCCTGATATCAGTCCTTACTTCGCTACCATCTCCGACTATGTTGACTCAATCGTCGATGAGCTCTGGACTATTAACAAGGAGATCCATGACAACCCCGAACTTGGGTACGAGGAGGTGGAGGCTCACAAGCTTCTGACTGACTTAATGGAGTCCCATGAAGGATGGAATGTTACAAGATCCATCTACAACATCAGCACTGCCTTTGTCGCAGTTTTTGAGGGGCAACGGCGAAGGACCCATCGTGTCTTTCAACGCGGAGTATGGTAGGATCATCCTCATTGGATTATGGTTGTCTTCTTAACAGCCCACTAGATGCTCTTCCTGGCCTCGGGCATGCTTGCGGACACAATCTGATCGCCACGGCTTCTGTTGGTGGAGCACTCGCCACAGCAGAGATCATGCGCGCCGAAG
This sequence comes from Colletotrichum ledebouriae, assembly GCA_036785755.1. Taxonomy (NCBI): domain Eukaryota; kingdom Fungi; phylum Ascomycota; class Sordariomycetes; order Glomerellales; family Glomerellaceae; genus Colletotrichum; species Colletotrichum ledebouriae. The sequence continues at coordinate 24,034 of JAVHLU010001192.1, read as the reverse complement.
GTCTCCCCGGCAAGGTCATTCTGTTTGGAACACCGGCCGAAGAGAGTGAGTGAAATTCAAGTTCTTTGCTAGTACACATCCCGAGCTCATGGCTTTTAGGCTTGGGAGGCAAGGTAAAGCTTCACGAAGCGGGGGCATTCCGCGATCACAACATCGACATCTCTCTGATCATTCACCCCATGAGTGGCGGCGACTCGCCATACATGATCACCACTTCAACCGACCGGTTTGAGGTTGAGTACTACGGCAATGAAGCCCACGCCGCTGCGTCGCCTTGGGAAGGTATAACCGCTCAGGACGCTCTCATCGTTGCCAACAACGCTATCGCGTTGCTCCGCCAGCAGACTCGGTCCACGGACAAGATACACGGCATCATCTCCTCGGCCGGCTCCCGCATCAACATCATCCCCGCTCTCGCGAAGGCGTCCTTCCAGATTCGGTCCGCCGATAATGTTGCGTTGGAAGAGTGGACGAAGCGGGTGATGAAGTGCTTCGAAGCCGGCGCCCTAGCCACCGGCGCTGAGCTCAACCTCACGATGAGACCCTACGGCTATGACAACATGGTCAGCAACGACCTGCTAGCCGAGTCCTACTCCAAGTACTTTACGGAGCTCGGCGGAGAGGTGCCCAGTGCCGAGATCGACAAACTTCGGGAGCCAAGGGGAAGCACCGACCAGGGAAACCTGAGCTACGATTTCCCAAGCATCAGTCCTTCCTTCGGCATCACGAATGAGAACGGAAGCGTGCCTGATGGAGGTCCTCACACATCAGCTTTTGAGGTTGCGGCTGGCAGTAGAGCTGCCTTTGAAAAGGCCGTAATGGTTTCAAAGGGTATTGCTGGTGTTGCTATCGACGTTTTGATTGTGAACGGCTTTCTGGACCAAATCAAGGAAGAGTTTGCGGCCACACAAGAGATGCAAAGGAGGCGTCGCTCAATTCTGTAAATTTTGAAGCACACTCACAGCTCAAAAGAATCACCAATGCCTCCAAGAGCCGACTTTGTGGCGAGATACTTTTATATTGTATGTCGACGAGATGGGTTTTCATATTGAGTGAAAGCACAAGCGTTACATCGTGCTCCACGAGAAGCAAGGAGCCTTGATCATGGGCATTTCTATTTGCAATTATGACACATCTTTTGCTTCCAATGCCTATTTCACGCGTTGCCCGTAATAATGGCAGCCGCTTGCTCGGCCATGGCATACAAAGGACCCATTAAATGGGCAGCCATCGGCACAGGCAGAACGGAAGCATCAACAATTCTCAGTCCCTCAACTCCTTTGACTCTGAACTCTGAGTCAACAACTTTGCCCATAGAACAAGTTCCGTGAGGATGCCAGGTGGTCAGACCCCCTTCAGCTAGACGAGAGTCAAGATACTCGTCCGTGTCTTGTAGAGAAGCAGCCACAAAGTTATCAGGAGCAGTTTCACCAATGATGTAATCCTTGCCGAACTTCGTGTTAAGCATAAGCTTAGTTATTTGGCGAACACCCTCTCGGTAGACATGACGGTCAACTTCGGTGTCGAGATAGTTGAGATTAATGACGGGCGCCTCAGTGGGGTCGGTCGAGGAGAGACCTACGTTGCCACGCGATGTTGGCATGAAGGAAACGAGGTTGGTGTAGATGTGCGATCCGTCCATGGGAACGAAAGGGTTAGCAGCACTATAAGCTTGATAAATGACGAAGGTCTCGAGGAATGTCCTGTTCGTTTTCAACAGGGGATGTGTAGCGGTATCGGGGACGACGCCTTCGTCCTTGGCAACGGCATCAGCGAGACCGTTCTTGTCTACGCCGGTAGAAGTGACCCAGTCAATAGGATATCCCATTCCGAATTCTGCCTGCTGGAAAAGAGTGTTGTTCGAGCCAACAGCGTAGCCATTTTCGGGGTTTCTGAGCTGCCAATATTGGTAGTACGACATGTGATCGATTAAATTCTTGCCAACCGCCGGAAGATCAAGTTTGACAGATATGTTGTGCTTCTTGAGCTCCACCTGGTCGCCAATACCGGAAAGCATGAGAAGTTGGGGCGAGCGGTACACTCCGGCGGCGGAGATGACGTTCTTGGCGGAGATCTTGGTACCGTTCGCTAGTTGCACGCCGATAGCTTGAAGCAGACCGTCCGTAGAGTTCTCAGCGAGGAGGATCTTCTCAACAAGAGTACCCGTCAATACTGTGATGCCGTCAAGGGGATAGATGACCGGTGGCAGTTCACGGACGCCGTTACGGCGGGTTTCGGTCAACTCAGCGCGGCCGATGGTGTCGCCAGCATTGCCGTCAAAGTCAGGAAGTTCGCGCACGCCAAGCTCGTCCCAGCCAGCAGCAACAACGTCTCGGAGCGGATAAGCGCGGCCAGTGGATGACACAGAAGCGACATGAAGTGGCCCGCCTGTTCCATGCTGTATAGTCTTGTCGGAATCGAACCAGTCCTCCGCTTTCTTCATGTAAGGAAGTTGGCTCTCGTAACTCCAACGAGAGTCGCCAACAAGCTCCGCCCACTCATCGTAATCGCCTTTCGGGCCACGCGTGTAGCCACCTTCGCTAGGTCAGCCATTTCCCGTTGCTGTGTTCCGTCCGTGATGCTTACAAGCATTGATTGCGGCACCACCACCAAGACCTTTGCCCTGATTGAAGACGAGAGAGCGATTGTTGAGACCAGCGACAGGCTCCGTGGGGTATTGCCAGTCCAGATCATCACCCATGAGGTTCGTAGCGTTGGCATACAGAATGTCGGTTCGGGCCCGAGTATCCTCACCAGCCTCGATCAAAAGGATGCTGAGTGAACTGTTGTACTCGAGCATACGGCTGGAGATGACCGAGCCGGCGAGGCCACCCCCGACGATGATGTAATCCCAAACCGTAGACAGCATATTGATTAGGACTTGGAACCGAGAGAGAGGACTTCTGGGGATTCACAAAATCCGAGCGTGATGCTTCAAGGTGGCAGAAAGAAAGGACTGGTTGAAAGAAGCTCTGGAAGCGATTGGGCGAAGCGTCAGGATTATAGTGGTCTTAGACAGCACGTCCTGCATGACGATTAAATGTGCCAAACAAGTTTTGGAAACATCAGTGTTAAGGGGAGGTATCGACTTATTGCATCAATCTCCGTCGTCCGAGAACACCCTACATTGTCGCAGATGCCAAGGAAATCTTGCCCGCATCATCCTTTCTTTGTTTTCTCCGCCGCATTCCATGGTATCCCGATTGCCAATGGCGCAGTGGTCTTCGCCAACGACAAGCCCTTCAGCATGGAGCATCTAGGGTACTCTTATTTCTCCGAATGTCCTGATCCAGTCAATGATGCGTAGGATCTTACTATGCAGCTTGTTGGTTGTTTGTGGGTACTTTGCATGGGATCTTCAAGGCCACCTACTCAGGAAGTTCCCCCGAGCTGGAATCTTTTTGGCCCAAGACAAGGAGGTCCCATTGTATGAAGGCGGGTGACATTACTTCACGAACTGCTTTTCGGATTGAATCAGAGTCTTCTTTTTGCAATGTGCTGCTAATATTTTATAGCTCGAGACAACAAGTGCTTGCACCGAGAACCTTTCTCTCGTGGTGGACGTTCACGTTATGGAAACAAGCAGGACATGTCAACTCCATGTAGCCATTTTCCTGAAACGCCTCGTAATCGTGTCGTATTTGACTGGGAGAACAATCGCATCCTCTACTTTGATAGCCAATCAGTCGACGTCGTCAGCGCGTCTCCTCCAGTACATATCCTAGGCGTGTTATCAACCCTGAAGGACGGAATCGGGTCTCAATTCCGAGTGGATGGTGGCCCCGGACAATCAATTTCAGAGTCCCCAGGATCCAGTTTATTTATTGTTATTCGGCCCCAACGCCCCACAGCTAGGCGCGGGGCAGCCGGAGTAGCTCCCAGATTACCTGGAGTAGTAAAGCTGGTTCCAACAGATTGAAACCCTTCTTTCAGGCCTGATCATGAATAGGAATTTTTAGAACAGCTAGGCTGAGGTTTAATTAGGTGGAGCGGACTGGAAATAACATAGTCATCGCATACTTTACCTCCCAAAGCTGAGTGTCTGGATGAAGCACTAATGCCCAAAGAATAGCAGCGGTCAGCGTCAAGCGAAGACGCCACGGCTCTTTAGTGGATGCAATTCCGCACTCAGCTATCGTGGGTGAAAATTATTCCAGGAGATTCGCTTGTGTTGGTGCTCAGAAGCTGATGTGGTTGGGTTCTCCAACATCGTATTGTGTGGCTCCGAACCTACCGGAACGACCGAACGACCGACCGAGCCCGGCGTTGAGGCCGGCATATTGACTCTTTGGGATCGATCGTTCGACTTTGTAGATTTCTGTCGATCGCCAACACATTTCACCAGATCATCTCTGTTTAATGTGTATGTTGGAACACCTTAGGTATCGATCGACAAGGCCCTCCCGACCCGAAGTGGGATTCGGCCATGGGGCAAAACGGAGCCCCAAGCCGGAAAGCTCTACACAGGCTAGCTTGCATTGCGCCACCTTCCCTTGAAGCTCATCTTTTCGAAGACACTCAAATGCGCTATTTCGTCTCTAGCAATACTAAGAAGTAGATTCACCGCAGCTGAGCTGGCAAGTCAAGTTGAGGGCTCCAGGCGTACATTCCGGAGAAGAAGCCATTTGTGGTAAGCGTGTTGGTTGATCTTGACCAGGGATTTCGGATTCAATCACTCAATACGCACTACGAAGCCAGGGCTGGAGGAAATCGTGCAGTCAACAAATAAGAGAGACTTATGATTAGTACAAACAGACGTGCAATCTCATGTTCGTAATCCCGGATCTCAAACTTTGACTCTGGAAGATCGCTGGGGTCTAGTTCACACTTGGCGTCTTTGCCGAGCCCAGAATTGCGAGATTGGAATCAGAAATCACCTATATTAACAACAGAAGAAGACTCTTTCCCAGTAAAAAGCACTACTTGTATCCACTGGCAACAAGTCCCTGTACGTGTTATCGCACAAGTCTGGAAGATGTCTGCGATGCTGTCGGGGGCTGGCCGGGGTCTGTTGGTACTAGGAAGTCTTGGTGCTGTCGCAGAAAAATGAATACCAAGAACTCAAGTTTGCTTCCGCTCGCACAAAAACTTTCCCACATTCGATTGGTCGTCCGTGATTTGACTGACGGGCCCTGCGGTGACGGTTGAACAGACAAATAGATGCCCGGTCTACATCTAAGCCATTCATTTATTCTGCGAAATGATTTCTGGGTGATTTGTTTTCGTTGGTGGCTAACACATCGACATCCATCAAGCACTTAGTGTGTGAGACTACCGTACCTCAAAGCCAGGATGGCTGATGCTCCCGACTTGACGCCTATCACGACCGTCATCGTTCCGTTGGCGCCAACTGCAGATGCAGTGCAAGTCATTTATACCAATATTATCTTAGTGGTTCTGGTGTCAATATGGACAGGACTCCGACTGTATTCTCGACGTGTGCGTCGAGTGCCCTTCGGAGCCGATGATGGCCTCTACATGGTATCTTTAGTAAGCTTGACAAGCGTGGAAACCACAAAAGGACTCTATGATCTCATTACATATCGTCAGATCCTCTTTTACGCATTTGTTATCAACCAATTAATGAGTGAGTTTTCGTTCTATTCCCCGGGGACATACTCTGTCGCCGTCGCCCATTCACATTACTTTCTTTTTTTGGAATTCCTAACTGTCGCCTCTAGTGCAGTTCTTGGGGGGTGCCGGTCATCATGCTGCAAGACTCCAGCCCTGGCATATCGAAAGACTAATGAAGTTTGGCTACGTTACTCAAGTCTTGTACGCCTTATCTCTGGGGTTCCTCAAAATCAGCATTTGTTGGATGCTCAAGAGAATCTTTTTCATTAAAAACTTTAAGGTAAGTTGTTCTTTCCCAGCAGAAGGCCTTTTTCGAGATTTCGGTCTGGTATCGTTCCCACACAGCCGCACCATCACTGTAATATTTCTGACATGTTGTTTTCTCGTCTTCAGATCGCAGCGTGGGTCACTATGAGCTTAGCTACGTCATGGATGCTTATGACGATTCTCATTGGCATGTTCATTTGCAGGCCAGTTGCGATGCAATGGGATCCAACTATCCCCGGAGGTGTATGTGGTGACCAGATCACGGCATTTGCTTCCGTTGGCGTAGTTGATCTCATCGTAGATGTCATCATTTTTGTATTGCCTATTCCCATGGTCTTGAAGTTGCAAATCTCCAGTGCTCATAGAATTGCACTGTTGAGCATATTCGGTGCTGGTATTCTGTAAGTTTACCCCCTGTGGCTCTCCTGATGACGATCTATCAGGTTATCTGCGGCTGTTAATCGTAATGCCAACTCGCAGAACCATTGTCTTCGGCTCGCTTCGTCTCGCATCCGTCTTTGCTGTTAATTTTCTCGACTTTTCGTTTACATCGCCGACCGCCATGATTTGGGCCTCAGCTGAAATTGGTGTTGCTCTCATGGTCTCGTCTTCTCCGATCTTACGTCCTGTGTTCGACCGTATTTTTGGCCGTTTCGTCAGCACTTTTAGATCAAGTGCTGGTCGCACCGATGACAATTCAAGGTACTACGCGGGCGGCAAGAAGGGAGCAACAGGCCCCCGAACCCTGATCTCGGCTGCGAAACACTCGTCGAGAGCTCCCGACGGATTCACGGCAATGAGCGATTCGGAGGAAAACTTGGAGACGAGGAAAATGGGCCTAAAGGATATCCAGAACGCCGAAAGAAGCAACAGCGACGGTCGAAGGTCAGAAATCATTCATGATATCTTTGGAGAGGGAAGCGTTCGTCGGGACGACGACCTATTAACAGATAGGATCTTTGTGAAGACAGAAATCGTACAGAAAACGACATAAATAGCAATAAGCTAGATGCCAGGCATTCCTATTTGATTAGAGCTCACAAACCCCTTGCACGGAATTGACGTAACAAGGAAACCAAGAACGATAAGGCTGCCGCGATCTACACATTTTGGTTTCGAGCAAAGTCCTTCTGGATTTCAGAACAATGAATCACTCCATAGGCAGGGAATCAAGTGGTTAGGATGTACAAGTGTCCTCTTCCACGACCTTTGCACAATTCCTGCCCACGTGAACAGAGAAGATGCTGGTGAATCTATAGTGTGTAATGAGGGGTGTAGAGACGAGATGAGACGTCTTTCCGAAATTTCAGGTATGTATTACGACCAAGTCGTTCTGGGAAATATAAACAGGATATAAGCACCCCAGGTCATACTTAGCGTGGCAAAGCCTCGGATACGCACAGCTATCAAATCTGCAAGATGTCCTGAATAGGCACCGTTTTGCCATGAATTTCATACCAGATGCTAACCATGGTTCACGTATTGATGTCAATTCCGTCAATGAGGTGCTGGCGCCGCACCCATGGACATCGTCAATTCTGTGGCCTCTTAGGTCTAGGAGCTCATAGCGGGAGCAGTAATTTTCTCGATGGTCCACTGAATTGGCAGTCAGATCACAGTAGCTAAGAAATGGTTATGGGGCAACTTACGGTCTTGCCGCCGTCAGTCGTCTTCGGGGTGGTGTAGCTACCACCCGACTCGGCGTAGATGGTTGAGCCATAGTTCGAGTCCGCCTGAGCCAGCACGATAGTGGTATTAAGATAGTACTGAGGCTCGGTAGTACCGGTGGCCGCCACGCCGTTGGCGTCTTGCAACTCGATGGCCGTGTTCCAGAGGGTCGACTTTTGCTTGGAGACCTTGGTATAGGTGGACAAGACGTCACCTGTGACGGCATCGGTCATAGTCTGCGTCCATGAATACGAAGACGTGTCTTCGAGCTTGTACTCGAAAATGATGCCGTTCTCATAGTTTGCGTCAGCCGTAGTCATCTCTCCAACGAATTGAGTCGTTGCGCCGGATGAGTCGAGGCCATACACCTCGCTCGAGACACACCACGTTGTATCGGCGTTCGTGCCGGTGCACTCGCTCTGTCCAGCCGGGTACGAGCCGACTATGGACTGGATCAGGTCCTTGCCATCTCCTTCTCCGCCAACGCCGATCCAACTGAACATGTAACCCTTCTGGTTGGAGGGCATCTTGCCAGGGTACATCGTCGAGGTGGTCGAAATGATCTCGGAACTGGTCGCCTGGAAGCCAATGGTGGGCCCCCAGCTTACATCTCGCCTGCCCAGTCTGGGGTGCGTGGCCGTCACGGACGCCGCGAAGATTGCAAAGGTAATGCTGAAATGCATGGTTGCTGAATAGAAGTAGGGACAATAAGGAACGACTGGATGGGATCAAAGGAAGGGCTTCCTTTACAAAAGGATTGTATGGAAACGGACGAACGGGCACAACATTCTCAAGACTCGACCTGGGCTTCAGGGCGGTTTTGATCTTCTTCGTGGGTCTGGTAATATCACAGCAAAGGAAGATCTGCGAGCGTGCTAGGGTCGTGCACGGGGAATTATTGTGGATATTCCTTGTTATTTGAGACGAAAGGTGAAAGTACGGGGTTGAGACAAGCTCAATGAAGTAAGTTAATCTAACCAAACTAATCAATACTAACAATAGAGTAGCTAGTATTTTGACGGTGCAGTTTTAGTATTTGGCCCGAGCTAAACCTAATATATTAGCAAAGCTTCTAATACCGCGCTATACCTATATTACCCACTATCTATCGAAGTACCTTAAGTTTATAGTATATTTATTAGAGTTTTAAGGCCCCTAAAGTTATTACTAAGCTTATTATTATTTTAGGCACGCGTTTTAGCGTAGGAAAAAAAGAGGGTTATAATATCTATAGATTATATTAAAATAGCTATTTTTATAGCGAAATTGCATTTTTTAGTAATAAGGCTAATTCTAGTATAAAAAAAGAGCTTAATTTAATACTAATAATTATAGCTAAATAATAGCGGTTATTGATTTAGTAGTATCTACGCGGGCTAAATATAATACGCTAGCTATAGGTTTAGCTAACTATATTATCGCTACCTAAGTAATAGTTAGCTATATTATACTATAAACTATTACTCCTATAAGGCCGCCTGCTATTGCTACGTAGCCTCCTAAGCCTTATAATCTAGCCGCCGTTAGTCTACTAATAACTATAGTTATTATTAGCGAGTTTAAAAGTCGTATATTATATTAACCTTAGAAGTAAGATCTTATATAGTAGTAAGTATAGTAGTAATCTCGCTTATAGGTTATTAATACGAACCCCTATCTAACCCCCTACCCCTACCCCTACTACCCCTACTACGCGTTATTATTATTATAATTAATAGCGTAGTTAATAGGCGTATAGATAGTAGCGTAGAGGAGGGAGGTATAGAGGAGGGTAGCGCTATAGTTAACTATAAGGCTAAAAAGTAGTCTATAACCTCCTAGTTAGAGGGGTCCTATTATATATCGTATAAGTTAACTTTAGGTAGTACCTTATTATTATTAAACTTATATAGTTAGTAGTAGTAGCGCCTTATATAGTAGATAGGGTTTAGATTAGCCTTATTAATAAGCTATTATAGTTAAATTAAGTTTAGCTAGAGAAATTAATATAAGTTTAATAGCTAATAGACTAAGATATATATAGTTAGGATCTAGCTACTAGTAGGTATTAAGATTATTATAAGTAACCCTCTTACTATAGTAACTACTCTAAAGTCTCTCTAGTAGGTTATAGTAGTAAGGGAGACCCTATTACCTTATAAATACGCCTATATAAGTAGGCAGGCCCTACCTCTTTTAAAAGGCCTCTTCTATAGTATTATATTAACTATAGAGGAGGTAGAGGGTATAGAAGGAAACTTTATAATTAAGAGGCTTAAGTAGAGGGTATTTATTTATTATATAGCAATAGTAGTACTCCTTCTCGATTTAGGTATTATAAGAGTTAACCTTCTTAGTAACTATCTCTTAAATTTTAGTATAAAGTATATAGAGGTTTGCGAGGTAATTAGTAAGGTAGGATTTTAATTAGTAATAAGATCCCTCTATAGGAGAGGTTATTTAGTAACTATAGTTATAAAAATTTTAGATATTATAGTTAATAAATTCGCAGAGGAGTAGGATATAGGTCGTCTCGAGGTACTTAATAATTACTAGAAAAAGTTAGGATTAAATAAGTATTTAGTAATATAACTAACCTTATTAATCTAAAAACTACTACTTAAGAGATCGCTAGTTTTTCTTATACTTATTATATATAGAGGAGTAAATATAAGCCCTCTATATATTAATAAGGCTATTAGGGTTATAAGAGTACTCCTTCTTATTAGACTATTATAATAGCGCGCCCTTATTATTATTATTATCCCGCGTAGGTAGTTACGCCGCTTTAACCTCCTCTATAATTAAATAAGAGGCGAGATTACTACTTTAAGCCTCTATAGCCTTAGTAGTAGAGTTTTTACTATTAGTAAGGGCGGTAGTAGTAGCCTCGTTAGGCTCTAGGCCCTATAATCCTTCCTATTTTTTTTTATATTAAGATTAACGTTTTTTAGTATATACTAGATATAAAGTTATTATTATATATATAGGAAGATCTCTCTAGCTACCCTCTTTAAGCTTATATTAAAATTAGTAATAATTACCCTGAGATCTAGTATTTCGCTAATAACGAGAAGTTCTTATAGTTACCTTAATACCTAACTAAAAAACTTACTTATCTTAGCAGATATTAAGTAGAAAGTAGTATTATATATAGTATTAATACTAATAAGGCCTACGATCTAGAAGAGCGGTATATTAAATCGATTTACTTATAGAGTTATATTAGTAAAAAGTCTTTATTAAAACAAACCACGTATATATACTTACCTTATATATATTATCTATTATAAATAGCTCTAGGTTTCGCTTTATTATATTTAGATAGGATTTATACGTCTAGAAGATACTATTAATCTTATTATCTTCCCTATATTAAATATAGTAAAAGGGAACCTTATTAGTTTTGCTCTTAAGAATATAGAGGAATAGCTATATAGAGGTTAATAGGCTATACTTTTCCTCCTATAGCTATCGCTAATAATTTCAAACCTTCTAGTTAGTTTATAATATACCTTCCTATTATAATAATAATCTTATAATCTCTTATAACGTTAAGTTATTATAAGTAGAGAGCTTCTTAATATAGTTATATATTAACTTCTCTACTAAGCTACCTTCTACTATAACCTTTGTTTTATTAAAACCTAACTATTAGAATAATAAGATAGCTCTAAGCCTATTTTTATACGCGCTAGCGTAGTTATAATACTTATAACTATTAAGGATTAACTATACCTAGTAGCTAGTTATAGTAACTTAAAGGATTTAACCTATAAAAGGGTAGCTATACTACTTTATTATTATTTTTCGTTTTAATATAATTAACTTACGCGTACCTTTATAATTATATAATATATCAACCTAGGCGCCCTTATTTATAACTCTTTTTTTCTTTAGTATAATACCTATATTATAATGGTGCTAGTAGACTTATAGCTAGTACTCTTTAAAAGTATTACTACTAATCTCCGATATTATAAGCGTCTATAAAAGTATAAATTTAGCTAGTAAATAGTTATTTACTAGATAGTAGCGATATTATTATTATACTACGTAATCTCGCTTATAAATATACCTGAGAAATACTAGTACTTCGTAGGTTATTATATATCGTAGTAAAGGTAGCGCGGCTAATGGATATAGTTAGATCAGGCCAAATACCAAAACTACACCGTCAAAATACTAGCTACCAACAATAGGAACCTTGCTTCGAAAAGCTTGGTGGGCATAAATTCTCGTGTTGCCATGATCTGGCAATTTCTTTGGTGTTCGACGGGTCTCAGTCGGATCACCTCGTGAGTCGCGGCCCTAGCTGACATCTCTACAGCTAATAATAAGTTACGGTAAGTGGGATGGTGGAGACGGGCTCCGGGTTGACAACACATGAGCATGCAAGACATGGTCAAATAATTCCCATACTTTCGAATTCCGCATCAACGGTTGAAGCCTCGATGTTAACTTGACATCTGTCACTATTATGCAGCTCGACTTCGCTTTTTCCCCCTGATTGGATCCTAATTCGTTCGCGGTTCTTGTCAAGAAAGTCACCGACATGGTTGGTTACGTGCAGTCACATTCATTCGTCTTCTACAGCAGTGTCCTGCCTCGACGTTTTTGCCATCGCCGTCGTCGTACCCGCATCTTCGTTTCTCTTGTGGAGATTACCCCAGCTTTCCGGCAACTTCCACAACGCCCAGTCATCCCAAGTGCTTCTACCTGAAGGAAATTTTCAGAAGAATCTACGGGTCTGTGATGTTGGTAACATATTGTACGAACCAGGAATCCGATCATAGGGATTACAACTTATTGCCAAGACATTCGACTGGTCAACTGAGCAGCGTGTCTAGGCGTTGAAGGTAGTCTCATCGGTATCTGGTGAATATGAGACGCGTCTATTTTGTTTAACGATGGTTTGTTTAAGGTTAATTGGTTTTCTCTATTGACATGCTCGAAAATAACCACCACCATGGCTCAGGCTTAATCATTGGCTCAAATAATGATTATGTCGTGATGCCTTTAGCATCGCCCGTTCCTAGCGCAGCACATGACTAACGTTAGCTCTAGAGCGACCTTTTTCTAGGGGTTATTCCTCTAACTATAGTTATAAGTAACTACGTTATAGCTACTCTTATTATAATAAAATAAGCTCTTTAGTAACTATAAATATAGCCCTATAGGATATTTCTTAATAGTTATAAGCCTAGCTCTAATTAAACCTCTAATTACTATTTTAAAATAAGCTTTTATTACTAAAAGTACTTATTAAAACTTCCTCTCTCTTTTATTCCTTCTTTCCTCCTTAATATATATAATCTTCTATTATTATAAACCCTCTATTTCTAAATAACCTTAACTATAATATCTTTTATTATTATTATAGTAGTATTATATTACTTAATTATATATAGGGATTTTATTACTTAGTATATTATAATTTAAGCTAAAACCTAAGCTATTAGAGTCTAGAAGTATATTAACTTAAATAACCCTAAGGGACCTTTATATCTAGGTAAGACCTTATTAGAAACCCTAACTCTTAATATATATATTACTAAATAAAACTAAGATATTAATACCTGATACGTATAAGAAAAGAGCGCTTATAATTAATCTATTACTCTATTTAACTAAGAGGCTTTAAAAGAGGCTACTTCTAATATTACTTTTAGGATTACTCCTAAGTCTACTACTAGGATATAGATAATAAATAAATTATAACCCCTTTAGCCTCTAGTTACCCTAGTTATAATTAATAAGAATACTATAAGTATATAGGAATAATACTTAGAGTACTTTTATTTACTTATTATATAAGAGTTTAAGTAAACCTATAAGGATTAAGAGTTTAAATAGATTAACTATCTAGTTATAGAGACTATTATTTATAATATTATTATATTTATATATATAGAACTTCTTACTAAAAGGGATATAACCTATTATAGCTCTATTATTAACTTTAAATATTATTATACTCTAAGCGAGGCTAATACCCTTATTATTATTTAAGAGGAGTATATCTAGGTCTTAGAGAAGGTAAATAGGAGTATTAATTCTAATACTTAGATTAAGGACTTTAGGGGCGTTTACTTTTATATTACTTAGCTCAAGCTTCTTAAAATAAGTAATATTATTATTTTAAAAACTTTTTTCTAAGTAGTAAGTTATTACTTTATATCTTTTTAAGCTAATATAGAGATTATAAATATCCTTAAATTAGAGTAAGTAGGGATACTAGTTTCTAATATAAGCTAATATATTAATGTATTTAAGGACCTCTTATATAAGGATATACTCTACTTAAGATTATAAGGATATAGCGCTAAGGTCTTTATAATACTAGCTAGGTATATAGATAAAGCTAACTTATTAAACGTTCTTATAATTAATAACTTATCTAGTAATAAATAATACCTATATAAGTTGAGCTATTAATAGCTAAGTATTAATTATAACTACTTAGAAGCTACTTTAACTAGATATTACTAGAAAGGCCCTTATATATTACTAATAGATATATAAATAGCTTAGATCTATAACTAATGAAATAGTAACTTATACTTTACTAATTCCTATATTAAACCTATTTATAAGAGCTAGCTATATATTATATCCTATAAGAATAAGAAGTATTAAAATAATAAGGGGGGTAATAAGGGTTTATCTAAGAAATCTAATATAGCTAGGAGCTACCCTATTAATATAATAATAATTACTTTTTATATAGCCCTCTTAAATAAGATTAGGAATAATATAGTTAACTTAGATAAAAAGTACCTAAGTATCTTTATAACTCCCTACTTAAGACCCTATATAATATATAAGTTTATAATCCTAGATAACTATAGAGGGATATATCTAATAAATAATAAATCCCTACTTATCCCCTCCTTAATTAGGTGTTATAATAGAGAATAGGTAATACGGTCCACGTAGTGGGTGGAAGATATAGGTGAAAAATCTATGAATTTAGAAGGCTTTTTCCTTAAAGGCGATAAGCCCTTTTATAAGGGTTAATATATTCAGGTACGTTTAATATATTAAATATATTAGACGCCCTTAAGTAAGATAACTACGTTAAGCGCGTTTAGTATTAATTACTTATATAAGAAGAAAAAGGCGTTAACTATAATACGTAGTATAAAATTTAATTTATACCTCCTATTATAGTAATATACTAGTAAGTAGAGCTATACTATTATATATAAGTAACTATATATAACCTTGCTTCCTTTCTATTCTATATATTTTATTATACCCTGCTTTAAGCTAAGGGAGTCTTAGGCGCGGTATTAGCTATCTTTAAGAGGTCGGGGTAGTCCTTATCCTTATTATTAATAATCTCTTTAGCTATAACTAGGAGTTAGTTAATACTAACGCTATAAGTAGTAGCTAGTTAGATATTATCCTTATATTACTCTAGGAATAAGTAGCGAGATTTATTACTAACCTTAGGGTATAACCTAGTAATACTATTATTTTTAATTATAATAATCGAGGTAGTAAGGGAGGCGATATTAGTATAAAAGCCTTAAAAGCTAGTAGCGTATTTATAATTAAAAGTTAGCTATATCCGTAGCTTTAGGGTTATTAAGGTCTAAAAGAGCATAGATAGCGCTCGAGTTATTACTATTAACTATAGCTTAACTAACGTAAGCATTATCCTTAGTATATATACTAGGAAACTTATATTATAATATCTACTTAATAATAAAGAATAGTAATATAGCGCTAAACTATAGGTTACTTATAATTCGTTTAGTAATAAATAGGTTAAGGGCGCGGATATATATATATATAAACTAAGGATAATTAAGCTATTCTAGATAAGTATATATAGGGTAAGGCGTTTAGCGTAGTAGGTAGCGATAAGGTTAGTCGTGTTAAAGAAATAGAGGTGCTAAAGGTATATATTAATTACCTCCTAAGTAGTTAGGAACTTTATATAGGAATAGGTAAGGTAATAGAAGCTAGTAATATAAGTATAGGATTACTAGTTTATAATAACGATCTTCTTAACGCTAGTAGTAGTATTTAGTATCTTAGTAGCGCTAGGCGTATTAATAGTATTAAAGGGGCTAATATTAGAGGAAGGATTAATATTAGGGTAATTCTCTAGGCTAGTAGCTAATACTATATACTTAGTAAATCACCTAGTAGTAAGGTATTATTCTAAGCTAAGGAAGCCTAGGCTCTCTTATGTTAGTCCTAAGGGAATAGTTACTATAATAAACTTAAACTTATTAGTAGCTAACTTAATAAATTAGCCTAGGTTAAGGGTAATAGTACTAGCGTTAGTAATATAACCCTTAGAGAGCGCTATAATTAGGGCGATCTAGGTCTCCTTATATTTATTAAGTAGTATAGAGATATAGCTAATATGTTTACTATAGGCTTATATTCCCTTAATAGCCTTAATAATATCTATTATATTAGGGGTGCTAATACTAGTAGCTTACCTCTTAGGAGTAGCTATCTTATTAGTCTTATTCTAAGTAAGAGGAGTTAATCTAGTGCTAGTTATAATAATATTAGTTAATAATTGAGGTTTAATATATTTAGTAGTATTAGTAGCTTAGTTAGGTTAGCTAGCGTTAAGAGATAGTTTAGGCTAATTAATATTAATAGTTTTATTAGCTTAATTATATTTATTAGTAATAGGTTCGTTATCTCTACTTAGGGCCTCTCTAGAATTAATAGAAATAGGCGTACTAGCGATATTAGTAATATAATATAGGTTATATTTAAAGGAGTTCTATATAGCGTTATAGAGGGATTACTACTCGAGGTTTAAAATAGTATTAGGGAATTAGTAGTTGAACTTAATTTAGTTTATAAATAGTAGTTAGGTAACTAGGTAAGTATTAATACCTAGGTAGATAATAAATAGCATATTAGAAATATTATAACTAGTTCTATAATATTAGGTCTCTTAGTTAAGGGCGCGCTTAAAGATTTCTTAGTTATAAATATAATATCTAGGCTTATTATAAGGGATCTTAATATTAGGTAGGTAGTAGTAAATATAGTTAAGAGTAATATATTTAGTATTTTTATATTTAGAGCGTTATCTATTTATAGCAAAGTAATACCTAGGTATATATAATATAAGTTACTCTAGTAGCGCTAAGCGCGCGATAACGTAGAGTATTAATAAGATTCCTTAATATCTAGATAAGGATAATAATAATAAAGGGAGATATATAAGTATAATAATAGTATAATAACGGGGTTAAAAGCGTTAACGCTCTTTAGCGAAATATATATATAGAGGGAAAAATACGCTTAATACTAAGCAGGCGAAGGTAGTAGTAATAACTAGTAGGGTTACCTAGTAATATAAATTTGTTTTATATATATATACTTAAGCGCTAATATTTCCTATTAGTTAAATAAGAGTAGGGATCGACCTTCTAGCGAGGAGGGTAGTTATATTTATAAAGGTTCTTATAATACTAAGGGTAGAAGGAGTTCGAGAGGGAAGGCACGATAGGCGTAGTTATCTTTACTAATAGAATAGATATAAATATTACTATTATTACGGTAAAGTTCTTAGATATACTAAGCGTGCTAAATATCTTTATTTTATAATAAGGCCTTAGTTATAATACTCTTTATAATCTACTTATCTATTTAAGGCGCTTTAAGTACGAGGGGTTAGACCCGAGTTTATTTAATAAAAGGTCGCTATAATACTATTTATTTAAGCTAAAGAGGAAAAGGGGAAGTTTTCCTCTCTAGTAGAGATTTCGCTAGTCTATAGGGAATAACTAAGTAAGCCCTAGGTAAGCCCTTAGTAGCTCTTTAAGGTAGTAAACCTAGGTAAAAGCCTAGGTAGGCTTAACCTAGGTATAGCTTATAATACTATCCCCCCTCTTAGCTAGCTCCCCCCTAGGTATAAGCTAGGTTACTATTATTATTTATAACTAGTCTATATAGGGCTTTATACCTATTTATTATAGTAGTCTCTATAATAGCCTCTATAGGCTCCTAGGTAGGCTCTATATACCCCTCCTACTTAACTAGGACCTTATATCTCTACCCCCGCCTAACTACCCTCTATCGCGCTATATATATCTCCTCTACGTACTATTTAAATTCGCTATTATTAGTTATAATTAGTAATAGCTAGGGGTTTATTCTTATTTATATAAGTAAGGGGTCCTCTAGTACCCTCTAGAGGAGGTTTATATAGAACCTTAGGTAGATATTACTAGGTATATCTAACTTAATAATATATAAGCTTAGGACTCTAACTATAATATATTTATAATATAACTATAATAGCTTCTTACTAGGCTAAGGGCTCTTATAGTTAGCTATTAAAAGCTAGACCTTATTACCTACTTAGTACTCCTCTATAGGTATCCTATACTAGTTCGTATTCTCCTTATTATACTACTAAGTAGCTATAATACTTACTTAGATAAGGTTTACTACCTCCTATAGTCTTATTACTAGGAGGGTAGCTATTATATCCCTAGAGGGGGCTTCTTCTACTATATTATTTACTATAAGTATAGGGTTAGTATAATACCTATATTCTAAGAAGAATAGCGAGAGCTTAGTTATATTACTAACCTTATTATAAAGCGCTAGCTAAGTAATAAGTAGAAGCTACCCCTAGTTATCCTATACCTAGGTTATAAATACTTATAGGATAGCTTATATCTCCTAGTTCTATCTCTTAGTATTACTATTAATTTATAAGTAATAAGTAGTACTTAATAGCCTCCTTATATTAATAAGGTAGTAGAATTTAACTTAGAAGTAGCTTACCTAGTTAAATACTTAATTACTAATAATACTATATAGGAACCTATAGAACTAGAAGTAGGAGGTAAGGAACTAGTAGGTATAAGCTTCTACCTCTATAATACCTATCTCCTCTAATATTACTAATTTACCTGGCTTATTTACTATAACCTATAGGTATTAGCTAGTATTATCCTTTATAAGTAGTAAGTCTATAATAAAGTTTATTAAGAGGTCTAAGTATAACTAAGTAGGTACTAATAGGGGCTTTAGGAAGCCCCTCTTCTCTTACCTCTAGATATATATCCCTCTATAGATATTATAATTCCTTATAAATCTATATACTATTTATAATTATCCTAGCTAATAGAACTACTAGCTTATTATTTCTAGTATACTATTATAACCTAAGTAGGTAGTTATACTTAAGTTATAGCTCTTTTAAATAATCTTTATATAGAGCTCCCCTAATAAGTTATTATTATCCTCTCTACTAGGTATCTATAGCCTCCCCCTAAATATTAGCCTCCCCTAATTATTAATATAATACTTATTAATTTAAACCTTAGCTTTTATATCTAATAGGAAGCTCTAAAGCTAGTAAGTAACTATATAGTATATAGCCTTATATATTATATCCTTCTTTATAGTTTCTAGCTATAGCGCTTATAGTTTAAGGTTATTATTAAAAATTATAATATCTAGGATATTAGTATAGCCTTTCTAACTTCTCCTTACTAAGGGGCTAACTATAGGGTCCCTATAGGGGTAAGCGTAGTTTAGTATTAGCTATAAGACCCTCCCCTACTTCTACTCGTTATCTTACCCTTATAATATATCCTACTCCCTCTAAGAGAGGGTATTAGGGGCTATTACTTCCCTACTAGGGTAATATTTAATAATAAAATTATACTAGGATAGCTCCTCTACTTACTAGCTCTAGCGCTCTATAAGGCGCTACTTCTTTATAAAATATTTAAGCTCCTAGTAATTAGTTAATACCTTAAAAATAGTTATATTATATAGCTCTACCCTCTATATATATAAGTAAGAAAGGATTATTAAGAGCTCCTTATTATAAATAGAGTAGTTATATTCTATAGGTAAGAGCTTCTATAAGTAGAACGCTATAAGGTACTAAGTACCCTCTAGGTTAACTTATAAGAATACCCCTCTTAATATAAATCCTAAATAACTAGTTTTAATAATAATTATATCCTCTAGACTAAACTAATAGAGTACTAGCTAGGTATTAAAAAGCTATTTAAAATATAAAAAGGCTTATTCTTAATTATCTCCCTATTAGAACGTTATATTCTTCCTAATAAGTAGTATAAATAGCCTAATAATATCCCTATATTTTAGTATAAATATATTATAGTAGCTTATAAACCCTAGGAAGCTCTAGACCCCCTTTAGGGAGGTAGGGGGTAACTACTTAGTAATTACTTAGAGTTTCTTAAGGTTATAGGAGAGACCCTCTCCTATTATTATAATAAACCCTATATACTTAACCCTCTTAACTAAGAATTTATACTTTATAAGGTCGAGGTTTAGGCTTATATCCGCTAGCCTCTAAAGGACCTCCTAGACCTTCTTCTTATAGTCTTCCTTTATTTTATTTAAGTAAATTAATATATTATTTATATAAGTAGTAACGAAGTTATTAAGGAAGTCCTATAGGGTATTTTTAATATATCGCTAGAAGCTAATAGGGGCGCTAGTTAGGCTAAATAGATAGACTACTTACTTAAATAACCTATATTAGGTATAGAATATAGTTCTCTCCTAGTACTCCTCTACTACCCTTAATTTATAGAAAGCTATTACTATATCTAGCTTAATATATTACTTAGCTATACTTACTTAGTATAGTATCTTAGAGATTAATAAGAGAGAGTAGTAATCTTTCTTTATAATCGCATTAAGAGCCCTATAGTTAATATAAAAGCGAATTCCCCTACTAAGCTTCCTTATAAAGAGTACTAGTACCCTAATAAGTAAGCTACTAGCCTTAATAAACCCCTTATCTAGGAGGTCTTATAGGGTCTTTTTTAGTACTAGTAGCTCTTCTCTTAATATATTATAGAGGGGGCCCTAGGGGAGTAGTAGCTCCCTCTTATCTAGTCTTAGTATAAGGTTAATTTAGTAGTTTACTCCTAGTTACCTAGGGGGTAGTAAGTAAGCCTTATTAGGGTTAAATAGGTTAGGAAACTCCCTTAAAACCTAGTTTAATAGATAGTATTATTAATCCTCCTTTAGTCTTAGGTTTAAGGCTTTCTTAATATTAGATAAGCTAATAGCCTATACTAATACCTCTCTAGTACCCTCCTAATACTTACCTTATTATCTTACTAAGTATTAATAAATTATAGAGAATAAGGGTATATTAAGGAACCTTATAGCCCTTATTTCCTTTATAAGGGGAGTTTCTTCTTAGTCCTTTAGGTATAGCCTAACTTATCCCCTCCTATAGTATACTTAGTAAGTTATAGCATTATAAATAACCTAGCTCTATTCTATCTAAGGGCGCCCTAAGAGGATATCAGGGTCTAGGCTATTAAATATATATATAAAGATACGCTAGGTATAGCTACTCGTTTCTAGGTTAAATACTACTATACCTAGCGTATTACCTAGTAATAATCTACTAAGTATATACCCTCTTATAGGGTAGTATCTCTTCTTAATATATAGAAAGTAGAGGTATTAAGCTAGGGAAAGGTTAATTATTATATAAGTATTACTCTAATATCTACTAGGGTATAAGCTAGATATCTTTAATTAACTCTAACTTAAATAATAATAAGCCTATTATTAGCTAGTTATTCCTATTTATATTCTTCCTAACTTAATATCTCCTCCTTAGTAGGCTCTAAGGCCTAATTTCGCTCTAGAATTAGTCTTTTCCTAACTTCTTATCTTTTTCTAAGGAGCTAGGTACTACTTAGTAGTTATCTATAACCTCGTAGTATATTATTTCTTCCTTTAAGGTTTTTACCTTTATAACCCTAGGTAGCTAGTTCTCTTTACTAGGGTAGCGCTAGGTAATATAACCTCTAGCTTTATAAGTATAATAGGTATAGGGGTCCCTTATACCTTTCTAAGGTTATTAATATTATACTAGGGAGGTACCTAAGGATGATCTAGAGTTTTAGTAGTTCTTACTTCCTTAACTTATAAGATATATACCGCTCTAGTTATATAGGTATCCCCCTCCTTATCCTTAGTAGTAGGTCTCTAGTAAGTTACTAGGTAGTTACTAGTAACCTTTTAGCGCTCTACCTTCTATATAATACTCTAGACCTTTAAGAGCTAGCTACTATAATTAGCTAGTAGGTTAATAGTAATTAGCTAATCCCTTAGCCTAGGGGTAAGGGAAGCCTTTAGAAGTAAAATCTAGACTTAGCTAGGCTAGTTTATACTACTTATATTAGCTAATATCTACTTAAATCTTAATAAGAAGGTTACTAGGGATTTATTCTCTTTTTACTAGAAGGTTTATAGTTAGGCTATAGCTTATAACTAGATATTTAGGTCCTTATATATCTAATCTAGGTAAGCTATAAAGTCCTTAGGGTTATATTTCCCCCCGCCCCCCCTAGCTTTATAGAAGGTATAGACTACCTACTAGGCTATAATATCTAAGTAGGAGTTAATAAGGTATTATACCTCTATATCTATAGTATAAAACGCCCTATTTATAGTAATCTTATACCTTATTTACTATAGCTAGGTAATATATTCCTTCTACTTACTTAAAAACTTTAGGGGTAGGGGTAGTAGCTTCTAATATATTATACTAGGTATTACTAGTACCTTACTAGTAGTACTTATAGGGGTTTGCGTAGCTACGCGTTAGCTATTCCCTTACTTAACCTCCTATAACTATTACTAGAGGGACTCTATTACTACTATTAAATTAGCTTATAATAGCTTATCTCGAGTTTTAGCTATATTACTATTAACTATCTTACTAATTAGTAGAGAGTAGCGCTTAACTTATTATTATTATTATAATAATAAGCTTAAATATATAAGGGGTTAGACCTAAGTTTATTTAATAAAAGGTTACTATAATACTATTTATTTAAGCTAAAGAGGAAAAGGGGAAGTTTTCCTCTCTACTAGAGATTTCACTAGTCTATAGGGAATAACTAGGTAAGCCCTAGGTAGGCCCTTAGTAGCTCCTTAAGGCGGTAAACCTAGGCAGAAGCCTAGGTAGGCTTAACCCGGGCGTAGCCCGTAATATTAAGTAGCGCGTTCCTTATTTATAATATATAGTATATTATTCTACTAAGTTCTTATAAGGCCTTCTTCTTAAGCGCCTTAGTAGTCTTTTACTAGGCTTTAATACTAGTTTAATACCCTATTAGATAGGTCTTTAAGCTTATACTTATCTATAGAGCTATTCTATTTCTTATTCCTTATTTTTAAATCTAATAACGAGTTTATCTATATTTATAATATCTTTATCTATTTAAATAATATATATTAGTAAGTAACCTTTCTATTTAACTAGATATTATACCTTTCCTCGCGCGAGGGTTTGCTTCTTAAGAATACTTTTAATCTTAAAATACTTATATACTTTAAGCTAATAAATATTATTATCTTCCTTAATATTAACTAGGCCTTAGTAGTTATCTTAATATTTAAATAAGTTATTACTAGGGGCTAGTACTAGTATAAGTTAGATAATAGATATAACTAGGTAAATATTTATATTAGGTAGAATATCGAGGTAGTATACTAACTTACTAACGCGTTTAAGGACCTTAAATAGAATATATTAGTAGCTATACTTTAGGTTTAACTATCCTAGTAGATAATATTCTAATCCTATCTTAAGATATACCTAGTTACCTAGCTTAAAGGTAATAAAATAATATCTTTTATTATACTATTCCTTTATATATAGCTAGGCTATTATAATTAAAACTTTCGCTTCCTCCTAGAAGATTTCGCAGTTTATTTTAGGGTTAGTATTACCTAAGATATTTAACGCGTTATTAGTATTCCTACTATATAGGATTTAGTTTAGTAAATAACTAATAACTTATAAGTAGGCGTTATTAAGGTTATATTAAAGGCTTAGTAGTAATGTTACCTAGTTATTATTAACGAGGTTAAGAAAGTAATAAATAGCTAGTTTAATAGTTTAGTTTTTATATTCTAAAATACTATTAGTTTATAGATAATATGCTATTAAGAATTTCAATTTAGTATATAATTCGGCCTATAGTGCGGTTTAAAACTTTAATAGGAACTTCTAGTTATAATTAGATATAATAGCTTTTAGTATTCCCTAGTTACTATATTAGAGGTTATAAAGTAAGAGGCGTCCCTAGATCTTAGTAGTATATATTAAGTAACCTAGGATAAGAAGAGTTACTTTAGAGAACTTATTAGTTATAGGAAGTACTATATTAAGAAGTAGGAAGTTCTCTACTTTATAGCTTAAATATTATAAAGGGAGTCTAATAATAAAGTCTATAGTAATTATATAGAAGGGAATAGCTAGTATTAATATTAGCTATATCGCGCTAAGCGGTAGTTAACGTTCTATATTTATAGTTCTATATTATAGGTAGTTTAATTGTTAACTTATAATTTAAGACGTAATATATAAAAGTGTTTATTAATAGCTCTCTATATCCGTTCCTTATTAAAGTAATAGTAGTTATTATAAGCTTCTTTAATAAGAGGCGTTACTAACTCTTTTAGGATATAGAGCCTTTATTTATTAGTATAGGGGTTAATATAGTAAAGAAGACTATTATATATA
>JAVHLU010001191.1:0-35400 GCA_036785755.1 Colletotrichum ledebouriae | reverse complement strand
TGGGGGGGGGGGGGGGGGGGTGCGAGTGTTTGTGTTTGGCGGTTTTTCGCGTCGCGGTGGTGGCGCGTGCCATTTGGCGAGATTACGACCCGACTTTACGGATACGTCGAGGAGATTTGGAGAGGGCTTCCCTCTCGCAGAGCTGGGAGCTATGGATGTGCGCTTTTGAGGGTGGATCGTCAAGGCTTGACATTGCTGAATGTTCGTGTGCAATCGCCTTTCTGACGACAACCTATCCAGCATGCCCCCTCTCAACACCCCAGGTCCTTTTGAAACTGTGGCGAATAGGATAAGCCGCAAAAGTGGAACCACAATTGCGATAGTATAATTACGGCTTATATACGTATTATAACATACCCCCTCAGTTTCACCCTAATAAGCGTAGAACTATAATACTTTTAACCTTCTAATTAGGTATATCTCGCTAAAGTCTAGGTAGTTGAGCTACTAGGATTTAAACCTATAACGCTAAGGTAGGGGACTTTAACTACTAGAGTTAGGATTATATAAGCCCAAAAGATATACTTAAACTATTCTAGCATATAGTTAGGGTAGTATAGAGCTAGGCTTATAACTATAGCGAATAGGATGAGCCGCAAAAGTGGAACCACAATTGCAATAGTGCAATTGCGGCTTATATACGCATCACGATAGAAACCGAGAAGTCTGTCGGTCTGAGTAGTGATGGGGCTGAAATAGGGTTGAACGAAATCTTGAAGGGCTTCGGGCGAAAAGCCATGCCGTCGATAATTGAGGAGTAAAAGAAAACTTCACGTTTGGTTCCCGGAGCGAACGTGGTTAACGTTTAGCAATCCTCCCCTATGAGTGAACTCTATCGCAGTCACTCGAGTATCCCATCGGGCGCTGCTGGACTACGGCATAGTATAAACCTATTATTCTCAGCATTTTCTCTAATTTGTCTCAACCATAAAATTTACTATTAGCTTTTTTTTTTTAAAAAAAGAAAGGATATCTCCTCATAGTAGTAGTTCACCTCACGTCTTTTTCAAGTATTGTGTTGTAGCCCAGCAGCGATCGATGGCATATATGTTATTGCGGCAAGCCGTGGCCAGGATTTCTAACGGACAACAGTGTCTCGGTAAAGTACTTTAGCTGTAGATAATGTATATTGAAGCTCGCGTTTTCTATTCATCTCTGTCGTTCCTCGAGTCCCGTCGCCGTCTCTTTAATCGAAGATGGTCCAGAGCTTACTCGTCTTCTTTCGATGGATATGTCGAGCTTTACTGCTTTGGATTCGGGGCTTGGTAGCACTTAAAATCATCCTTGAGCTGCTTTGTTCATGACTTGCCCAATGCCAGGACATGGTGAGCGTACCTGGCTGGTCCGCTTGTAACTCGAACCAACCAGCCAGGCTCTTCTATCTTTGAGTTGCGCATGAATTTGCTTATGTAGGGCGGTGTGAGACTCGGTGTAGCTAGAGAGAGTCTAGTTGAGGGCGCGGTGCAGAGGCTCTTGGAAACAGGGGTGTGCTTGGTGAGTTTGGATATAGTGGTGAGATGCCGAATGGAGCCCATGCTGCTTTTGTGTAATGCGACCTGAGAGTCACCATTTAGCCCGTGCTTGTGCGTATACTATCGGTGCCCAGTTGCGGATGATATATCGAATCTTGTTTCTATCGCGACTTGTAACGGTTCAAGCCTGCTTTCTTGTCCCGCCGCACCCCATGGCTAAGTAAAGCGGCACGAGACTCGTTCCAGTTTGCGAAGAAGCCATCAGTCAAGGGCTTGATTGGATGAGTTGTCTAAACGAGTTGTTTGAAGCTCATGGATTTGCTGACGTGTTCGACATGACAATATCTGAACATAGTGGAGCATTGGCGAATGTAGGCGACGCTGCTGCTAATCGATGAAAGTGACTCGGGTTCGTTGTATGACGTGGAGAATTCCATTAATCACAATACAGAAAAAGAATTACTTGCAGGAAACTCTGGCTTATATAATATCCGTAAAAGTCCTTGGCTTTGCCGTTGAGTGTCGTCAAGTAAGGTTTGGGACCAGCCTTCTCGCCGACAAACCTACACTCCACGACAGGATCGCGTGGCCTAAGCCGAGAAACAAACTAATAACAATATCCCTCTTGTCGATGAACGGATCTCACTCATATGGCTGTGGCCTGGGAATGACGTGTTGCACTTCAAGCTTTTGCCATTCAGCGGCGCTCATTGCTTTCTCCTGCTCGGAATGGAGACACCCAAGGTCTTCACACCACCAAGCACTTTCTCCCATGGCTGAGGTTTCCCTTGCCCTAAATCCTTGGAAAAGTCTGCCTAGCAATCTTCCCGGGGAGCATGCAGCTTATATGCGACGTGATGGAAGCCTTGCCGCACAACACCTGGCAATCTCTCTTCAACCACCGTCTTCGAAATGCCTCCGGATACCTTTACTTGTTTCCTCTCCCTCCCCAAAGAGATACGAGACGATATTTGGGAAAAGGCAGTGGCGAACAGCTACCTCGACCGCGGAGTCCACTACTTCTCAGTCCACGCCGACGTCCCGGACGACCTCCGCTCACTCTGCCTCGAGGACCAACACCCATCCAGCCCAAAGTTCCTCCCGCCCTGTTTCCTCCCAGGAAGCGACTCTTCTTCATCACTATCCTGGACCTCTGGGAACCCATCGAGCTACGCATCCTGCTGGCTCCCCTCTGTCTGCCGAGAGTCCAAAGCCGCAGTAGACCGATACATCAGGCGCATCCATCGCCTGCAACCCGGCTCCCACCAGTCCCTCAAGTCCCTAAGTCTACATCGGAACCCGAACCAAAAACTTGGCTCCTACATCTCTCTCGACCGCGACCTCATCTTCTTCAAACTCACCTTCGACAGCGTCGACAGCGTGCACATGAGCATATATCCCTTCATCGCAGGCCTTGGCCAATCCACCGCCGCCGCCGCCGCCCGCTTCCCGAAAAACATCGCCGTGGAGTTGGACGCGAGCTGGCACACGGAGCAACAGCGCTCCGAGATCCCCGGGTCGATGTTCGACGCGAGGTGGCGCGTGGTGAAGAACTCCATCGTGAGGTGGCAATGGCGCGGCTGCAACGTGTGGTTGGTGGACAGGAGGGCGTGGCTGACGAGGGATCTGCCGGTATCGTTCTGGGAGTATATCGATAAAGTGAGGCTGGAGGGTTTCGTTGACGATTTAACCGAGTTTTGTGATGCTGCTGGGGAAGTGTTCGTGACAGTTCCGCAGCGGCGGAGGCGGTGGGTGCGGACTGATACGGCCGAGGCGAGGCGGAGGATGGATACGTGGAAAGTGATTGCCGAGCTGGAGATGGAGTATCCCTTTAGCATATGGCGGAAAAGACCGGAGCTGGGCTTGCTGATTTGTGTGTGAGGGCGTGTTCTTGGTGTCGTTTCGTCGTTCCGTCTTTTCGTGATTTCGTGATTTTATGCTCGCGTGCTCTGAGTCTGTGACTGTACCTAGAAATCTTATTTGCAGTTTCATTTTATTTTCTGTTGTTCCTTTCTTTTAGATGCCCGTTTACTCATCCACGTATAAGCGTGCCGTCATCTCGACGCTCCCCTCAGTTGGATTACTGTTCTGTCTTGTTTCCCACCAATGCCTCGACGACCATAACCTACGCCAACGTCCTACTTTCCTCGCGGTTCGGCTCCCACATTGTTGTTCACATTTTGAATACACCTGTCCTTGGATATTGTTGATGGTCATCATGAAGGTTCACGTCGACAAACACGGCGACGCAACAAAGTCCATTTCGAGAGTTACAGACAGCAGGCAACCGCTCTTTACGCCGGAGCAGTGCTGTTCGCAGCGTAGCGAAGCACCCATGGTCCCGCGTCATACACATCCCAGCTCCCATCCTTACTCGGATCAGCATTCAGCCTCTGAGCCGTTACCCGCCAGACGTAGGTTCCTGAGGGAATGAACGCCTTGTTGTCGTCCGAGCCATCCCAGTACCAGAAGCTGGCAGCACCCCAGACCTGATCTGACGAAGACTGGTAAACCTTCACCGCAACCCTGTCAGACTCTGCGTCGACGATGCTAATGCTCATGTTGCGCGTCTGGACTACCGGATCAATCCAAACGCCCGGGAACAAATTGTCCGGGAAAGATGCGGGGGGGTTTTTGGTGATGTTCAGCGAGCAGACAAAGGTACGATTCGGCTTGATGCGCACCGTGGTCGCGGACGTGATGTTCCAGCCCAGGAGATACGAGCCGTCCCTGTTGATGATGGGGATAGTAGCGAGAGGGGCGCCGAAGCCGGTATAAGGGAGGCTGAGTTTGTTCACTTCGGATGAACCCTCTGCTTCGATCGCGATGTAGCCGCCAAAGAAGGAAACTCGCGTCGAGGCGTCGGGCAGGTCTGGGTTCTTCGCGACAGCCACGGCGACGGAAGCAGACTGTCCGGGTTCAACCTTTACTGTGGATGGGTTTATGGAGACCTCCGCATAAACGGGATTCGCCTCGCCTTCGCTGAAACTGTAGCCGTTTGCCTGCTTGAGGACATAGCCAGAGCCAGCGCCGTTGTGGCTCAGCTGGTAGGTGATGGCTGCGGTGCCCGTGTTCTTGATGCTGAAGCTGAGCTCTTTGGGTCGATTGGCGGTGTCGTTGAACGAGAGAGTGGATTTGCTGAGGACGGTGGTTGAGTGAACCGCGTTCCACGCATCCAGAAGCCCACCACCTTGTTGGAAAACCGGCGCCAGGACGTCGAATGTTTTGCCTTTTCCGTCGTTCCACTTGAGCGGGCGCGCCGTCGTTGCGATGATGGACTGGATGTCTTCTGTTGTGTACTCGGGATGACGTTGCTTCACTAACGCTGCCACGCCAGCTTCAAAGGGCACAGATTGACCCATTCCTGGTGATCCGTCAGTTGAAGCTCACAGTCACAGAGTGGCTGGCGTATTACTCACCACCGACGACACCGTAACCTCCATACTTGCTGGGGAACGTGCTGATGATGTTGCCTCCAGGGGCCATCATAATAGGCATCGATGCACCGGTGAGCGTCGGACCCCAGCTGGAGAAGTCTGACGCGAGGTTCCCAGTCCGGTTGTTCGGTCTGTTCTCGAGGGAAATGTTTGCGACTGACGCCTCACTGGGGAGATACACCTTCGGCCTTGAGTCCTTGTGAAACGCCTCCAGCAGCTTGACACCTTTCTCGTACTCTATAGTGACGGCTGCCTTTAGAGCGGGGTCTTGTCCATCAAAATAGAACCCTGGGCCATCGGAAACCGTCCAGTTCTTCGGCGTATAGTATATGACGTAAGGGATACGCAGAGCATCTGTAATAGAAGCGTAAGCCCCCGTCGAGTCGGCATAGCATTGGTCAATTGACAAGAGCAGGACAAGTTTCGAGGTGTCTTTTGGTAGGTCTGTAGGTTCTGGAAGTGGCTGACAGTTGCTGGTGACATCCGCATTCTGGTTCGGAGACCAGATTGTCAAATAGGTATCGCTGGGAAGATCAAACGGCAGGCCTGGGACGAAAGGAAGATCCCCACCATCATCTTGACTGGTCCAGTTTCCTTGCCAGGTGAGATATGGTGTAACGGTGTTGTCGGTTGATCCGACTGACGTGATGGCATCCGCCATGGCCGGGCTAAGTCCCGAGAACACCTGCGGGCCGCCGTTTCCACTCGTAAAGGAAACATAAGTGCCGTTTCTGAAGAGTCGCGTGGCAACAGCCGACCCGGCTTCTGAGACGAATTCAGCATAACTCCTCTCCACGACGCGGACATTCAAGCGGTCTTACCCTCCGGGAAGGCTTGGCCGCCTTCAAACGAGCAACTAATTATATCAGCGCCTCGTCCTGCCGCCTCGAGAAAAGCGCTTATTAGCACGTCCGTGGAGGTGCTTTCACCGCACGCTTGGATGCGGTACAACTCGTAGGAAGCATCTGGCGCGACGCCGAGGACACCATACCGCGCTTGATCGCCCTTTGCTCCAACGATGCCCAAGACGTGGGTCCCGTGGAAAGAACAGTTGTCGCTAACATCGTTGTCGTTGTCAGTCAGGTCATGGGCGTATGCAATGTCTACTTTGCTGAGGCCGGGTACTTCGACATCGAATCCGGTGTCTACCACCGCAATTCGTATGCCGGAGCCGGTCACGCTTGCAGCGTGCAGTCTCGCGACTCCGGTGTCGACGTGTGTCGACAGTCTGTCAGCTGCCTCGTCGTCTCTCTTGTCGAGCTGAGACAGGTCCCTGGGTTGGTGAAATTCGAGTTCTCGCTTGATGTTTCTGCGCTGCACTGGTCCAGGATAGTTGCCCCTGTTAATGACAGTGCCCCTGTTAATGATAGGCTTAACGCTGGTGACTGGCCAGGCCTTTTTGACGCCATCAATGGATTGAAGTGTCTGAAGGATGAACTTCGGAGCAACTTTCTCATTCTGGCAGTTGAGGTCGAACGACGCCCCTTGGAAGAGGGAATGAGTGAAGTGATATCGCTTGGAAGCGGTGCAATCAAGGCCAGAAGCAGCGAGAGAAGTGTGAATTTGAGAGTTTAAGGCGTCGGGGCTCTGATCAAGTGTTAAATAATGTCACTAAATCTGACGCCGTAGAGACTTACAAGTTCAGCCGAGGCTTCGAACTCTACAACAAACGCGTCCTTATATTTTGCAGTCACAAGATAGGGAATGCAGGCCGCAAAAGCGACTTGCAAAACGAGAGGCTTCATCCTGGGCTTGAACGAGCGTGACCTAGAGAAAGAATGCCAGCGATCGGCACCGAAAACCTGGATATGCGCCGGTCAAATAGCTCGTTTTCTCGGCCATGTATCCGTCGTGTTCCCACCCCCTTTACCCAAGTCCCTGAGAGATCGCTTTCGCACTGCTAAGCTCGCCGACTTTCCCATTGGTCGAACTCTAAGAAAATGACAGCAATAACTAGGTGCGCTGTGATAGGCCACTAGAGGCGTTTGCAGACCTGCAGCATTGAACGTAGGATGAACTTGGCTTAGGCTCGGCTGCTGCGGCGGCGATTTACGATGTCTGAAATTATTGCGAAGCGTTCGCTAACGAGTTCGAAGCGTGCTCGATTATTCATCACGGTTTGG
Source organism: Colletotrichum ledebouriae (assembly GCA_036785755.1). NCBI lineage: Eukaryota > Fungi > Ascomycota > Sordariomycetes > Glomerellales > Glomerellaceae > Colletotrichum > Colletotrichum ledebouriae. Next base: position 28,368 of record JAVHLU010001191.1, on the reverse strand, counting down.
TGATTCCCGTAAAATATCCATAACTCAGTCAACGCGTTCGCGGGCGTACCTGTTGAGGGACTCTTCAGAGCAAACAAAACCCGGCCAAGATTTATCCCATGGCCCTTCAGCCGTCTGAAAGTTCCAGAATTCTGGCTTTGCATTCCAGCGAAATAGGCTTTGCGTAGCCGAAGCAACTCTCGCGAGGCGTGCTCCAGAATAATGTCGCCCACAAAGGCATGTTCCAAAAGCGACACCAAATCCGCTCCCGCCAATAGGCACCGAGGCGACTGGGTATCCGGCATACGACGGGATCGACGCGCATGCGTTGTAGTGGCGCCCGGACGGTTCATTCGACACAAGCAAAACATCGAGTACGATGACTGTGCCGTTGCTCAAAGTGAGTTCGTGGCCGCCTTCGATGGCTTCTCGTGGGGTCCTCCCGGCCCATCCGAACGCCCTATGGAAGTCATTTCCCATCGTTCCGTTGGTTTCGAGGGCATTGTCGTAGAAGTCTTGGTTGGTAAACGTGAAGTTCTACAGGAATTCGCCGTAGGCAACTGCAAGAAGTGTATTGTAAGCGATGGGGTATCTCTGGAATGTCTGATAGTGCCCGAAGCCATAATTTGAGGGATGCACTGGCTCATATGTCAGTTGTCCCAGGCGATTCGGGCACGCCACGCCCTAAGACTAGGATCGCTGGACTCAAACTACCCCTTGGTATTGCGAATATAGGGCCATAAGCCGCTCGAGAACCAGGGCCTTCTAATAAGACTAATGAACCTAACTAGTATAGCGGAAAGCATACTAGCGTTCCCCTAACTAATCCTATACCTAAGGGATTATAGGTTATAGGATATACCCTAAGGACTTATGCCTAAAGAGATAGCTACTAAGGATTACCTATACTAAGTATTAGCCCTCTATTTAAAATATATTAGTATATATATAGATGGGTCATAGCTAAGCCTAGAAGAGACTAGCTTTAGCTATATAGTTTATTAAGGCCTATAATTAAGTTATACTACTTACTATTAGCTTCTATAAGTAGAAGTATTTAGCATAGAGCTAGAGGGAGCCTAAATAGGGCTATAAGCTATAGTTAAGCTTATAGACTCTAAGATATTACTATCTATTTAAATAATATTATAGTAGTATTCTACCTAGAGGGTACTCTACTATTATCCTTATAGGATATTATATTAGATTTCTAAAGCCTTACCTTAAGCTAGGTAGTTCGTATTATAATGTTTTAAACCTTAGGCTATATAGAGATCCTAAGTAATAACATGATAAACTAGCTAATAAAGAGGAATATATAAATAACTTTTCTAGATCTCTTATTATAAATACCTACTTATAGCTATATAGAGAGGGGGGTCTATTATAACCTTTAGGAGTATCTAGATACTTAATAAATATTTACTTAATCTTATAACTATTAGTATATAGAGCTTGAGATTTCTACCTAACCTATAGTAGAATTATAACAACTCTTTTATATTAATTTATATTACTTTATTATTATCTAAAGTAGCTATAGGGGCTTTATAACATACTATAAATATTTTACATATAAAGATATTAATTTATAATACTCTTATAGATACCTAAAGGCGCTATACTACCTCTATTACTACTAGGAGGTAGTTTAGCGAAGTACTTTCTAGTTTAGTAGGGAAACGGTTATATATACATAGCTAGGAAAGAAGTAATAACTATAAATTTATTAAAAGTACCTCTAACGTAACCCTCTTTGGTAAGATGTACCACTATTAGGGTATACTATAGGATATTTATATATTATCATTATTGTTTATGATATAGAGGTAAGAGTGTATAAAACCTAAGCTTAAACTCCTTAAAAGAGAAGGGGTATCAGCTCTATTTATATATTTACTCTTATAATTAGGCTATATAGGCCCCTATAGCTAAAGTATTAATATATAGCTTCTACGTAAGGCTTCTCAATAGGTATAACCTATCCTTCTAACCTTATACTTCCGCTATAATAATTAATTTAGTATACTCTTAATAAAAGAAAAGAATACTTATTAGGCTAATATTAATTACTAGCTATTGAAATTATATAGTAACTTAAGTAATTAGCTCCTTTTAGTATTATTATAGCTTTAGCTATAGTACTATTAAGGGCCTCTTAATTTAATCCCTCTATATATAGAATATCCCGCTTAGTAGATGATAGGAACGGGGAAGGGGGAAGAAGGGAATAAAGTATTAGGGGGGGGGGGGGGGGGGGGTATATTATATATTATATTCTACTTTAGCTATAATCTGATATAAACTTATTATATTTTTCTCTCTTAGGGTATGACTTTATAGCATCTAGCTTAATATAAGCGCCCTTTACCTTAGAGGAGGACGTCCTAGCGATTAAATATTACTAACTAACTAACTATACGTTAGTTGTTAGCTTAGTCTAGCGTTAAGTTATAACTGGAGTTACTGTAATATTGTGAATCTCTGCTCTAGCTGCTCCTAACTCTGCTAGGCGACTCTTATACGCTACGCGTTGCCCCCGGGAACTGATCGCCTGTGAAGAAGCTAGAAATGATCCGCTCTAATCAAGAATTACAGTACCTAGATTGTAAACCAATACGGATTCTAGGGAATTCTAAGTTTTATTCCTTTGAGCGATCTTAGATTAGTGATCTCGGCGACGTTTCTACTACTTGGATATTGACTGAGTGTATTAAGCGTTAAATGATCTAAACGGTGTGGGGATGCTGTGATGTTAAGTAAAACCGCCATATCTTTCGATCGAGCGAGCAATAGGACCGGGAGTGTCGTGGAAATAGCCTCTAGGGATAATACTGTGGCGTGATATTAGACTGGGTGTTGCTTTGAGTGTATATAGTCCGAGAAGGGCAGATGGGTGCACTAAGGACCTAAACAATGATAGTATTAGCTTTGCAACTTCGAAAACGCTTCATTACGACCACTATACCTATGAGTCTCGGTTCCTAAGGTAATGGCGACTTGGTTGCTCCATACTTAAGTACTGAACTACTACTACTTCTAGAGGTGGGTTGAGAGAGATTCTAGGGATTTCTTGTCTTGCCGACTCGAGTTGAGTATCTATTAGAGAAGTTTATGAGCGCGCTGTGATTTGCTGCCTTGTCGCAGCCTGGTGACGACTGTTGCTTCAGATCAATATCAGTAGAACAAGTCCCCCCTTACCATCGGTGTAGATGTTATCTTTGACCATGAATGGGATCCCATCACTATGAATTGGTCCTCGAGTGCCATTGATACGTACGTCTCTCGTCGTCCAGTGCCGCAGCAATTGCGAGGGCATCCGGATTGATTTCGCTGACGGAGCGGAATATCTTGGGCGTCAGGGTTCAGATATCATATCGATTAGAACTTTGCAAGAGTTCATCGTCGCTAGGGCAATAACGTACGTGTTCGTTTGGTCGATTCGCGCAAAGCGACCAAATTTTGACTTCTCAAATTTTCCTGGGCCTGTCATTGCTGAAGATTTTCTACAGCCGCATCTTCAATATTGACACCTTTGCATGGACGCACTGTGATGAGATCAATAAACACTCGTAGCGCGTAGGTTCGTGCTCCTGCGAGTTTCTGGTATGTACACTAGGAAATGCTGGTTTGTACTCGGTTCCGTGTTATTGACCGGTGCAGATTCTTGTAGCTAAAAGGAAGCTGTAGCTGAAGCTAATATAAGTCAGTAGATGGCGTATGATGATGATTTGGAAGATTTACTATCTATCTCGCCGCTGAGTAGGTCCGCTTGAACCAAAGCATTGTGCCTCCATGGTTTTAAACAGATTGACTTAGCATCTAGACCTGTCGTATCAAAAGTCTTGTCGGTCGCTGGCCTTCCCTATCCTAGCAAGCTGATAAGCTTCACTACAAGCCTGGATTCCTCGGGAAAAAACGTGACAAGATTGCCGGCCCGGCTGTAATGTGGGTCCCGGACACCGGAGTTGACTACGGGCTTAACCGGGATTGTCTGGCTCCGATCGCCATTTCCATCCGCTTTTGGAGTCCCCATATCGGTATCTGTGGAACTTAATCCCGAACTATTGCCATCAGATTGCGGGACTTAGTTATCTTCTTGATTAGCCTCAAACATCCACTCTGAATGGACTTTCGCTCATTGCAGGGGGGCCTCTAAATATTGTTCCTCGGAAAAAGCCTCTTTCGAGAAGATCGTAAGAGCGTATTAATGTCTTCGAAGTTCGACTTGCTTGAGTCTATCCTCTGCCAACGGCCCACATGCTCGCATCCTTGAGCCAGCTGAACACCATCGCAGTTCCATTCGCAACGTTCCTCGCAATAAGCCCCCTCTTCGGATCCCTGTCTGGGCCGGGGTCGTTGAATATCTGCACCAAACGAGTGTTATCCTTGCCAACTTCCAAGATGGATCCCCCAGGTACTCCATCATCTTCGGCGCACCTAAGCATCGCCTCAGCAACTTCCTGAGGCGTCACCCAGCCGTCTTGACCGTCGTCCAAGTTGATAAGCTTCTCCGGGTGCTCGGTCCACAGAGGCGTGCGCACCACGCCGGGGGCAACTGCGTTGACGCGGATCCCATCGGTCTCTTCCAGCCGAGCCAGACTCCGCGTAAAGCCGGTGATGGCGAATTTCGATGCGGAGTAAAGTGGGGCGTTGATGTTCGGCACCTGGCCCGCCACCGAAGAGATGTGGACGATTCGCTTCGGGTTGGTCGGGGAAGCCTTCACGGCGGGCGGGAGTTCGGAGTCGGTAACGTTCTTCGGGTGCAGCCAGTATGAGATCGCAAGCTGGGTCGCACGGATGGGATGCGTGATGTTGATGTCCAGGAGTTTGTAGTTGCCTCCGTCCACGCTGTCCTTGCTTTCAGACGACCCCGGAGGATGCCAAAAGTTGGACCAGTGCGGTTCGTACACGCCCGCTCCGGGACAGAGGATGTCGAAACCGCCGAATTCGCTTATGGCAACTTCGAACATGTGAGACAGGGCCGGCCAGGAGGTGACGTCTGTTTTGACACAGACGGCTCGTGGCTTGCCAGGACCTTGATGACTAGAGACCAGCTCCTCCGCTTCTGGCCTCAAGGCGATATCGGCAATGACCACGTTGCAGCCGCGCTTCAGCAAGAGCTCGGCAAAAGAGAAGTTGATGCCTGCATCCGTGCTCTGTTAATATCAAGAACCGTTTCAAAACCATTGAGGTGACAAACCTGACCCCGCGCCGGTGACGATGGCCGTTTTACCAGACACGTTGAAAGGCGTCACGGGACTCTCTGAGGTTTCTGGCATGGTCGGTGTTGTGATTTGGAGGAAAGCAAGTGAGTAGGGAGATTGCTATGACATTGAGTTAAGGTTTGTTTAACTGAATAATTTATGTACCATTCCACGGTCGCTTTCTCGTGGCTCGGATAATCGGAATCCTTTCTGAACGACGGAAAGCGGGGGTTGTCCATAAGCTTCGGTGTCATTGGATCCTCCAGATCAAACCGACTATCGGAGCTCATTACACCGAGTCAACGAGCTGCTTGAGATATGTTCTCCATGTCTCACTCATGCCCCCACGAATTCAACGTATAAGGAGGGGAAGCTACCCCGCAGAAGGGCTGCGTGACGCGGGATACGTTTCCCATCACTGTTAAGATGGCACGGAGTTTCTGATGCGGCTGTGTCGTCGAGCTAAGACTTAGATCTGAGTGCCATCATTGACAGTACGGTCCAAATACTTGACAAACAGTCAACACTGAACAGCGATGCTCTCTCTCCTGGCATCATGCATGTTGGTCAACGACTAGTAATTTCTGCACATTATCCACCACAGAACTGAGTTTGCCCAGAGATATGACCGATGATGTCACAGATACTCGAGCAAACACCCCCAATGTCGAGACTAGACATTTAAACGCATTCGGAGGCTCCGGCAGTCGATGTACGAGTGCTGCGGTTATGCTGAATGAGCTGACAGCTAGCTGACCGAAGTTGCTACTGAAGACGTTAGATAGATGCCGTTGGTGACGCGACTGAGTTGAAAGCTTTTACTTACTCGGTGGTTGCGGTACTCGGATCAACATTCACCAAGGTTTGAAGTAATCGCAGGGCAAACCGGGCTGTTGCAGCTTCGGCTTTTTCAATCGTGGATTCTGACGTCGTAGCGCAGAGCAGTCTACCATACGCGAGAAGAATCATTTCGAAAAGAAGTAGTTTCGCCGAGGGATCGCCGTGAGAGTGCAGGTTTGGAGATCCCCGCATCGGATCCCATGCAAATTGCCGTATATCCCATTGTGAAGATTCAAAAAGTTCGGAATCAAGTCTCTGGATGGTGATAATCCAGTTTTCGGCGGCAAAGGTATCAAGTGTGGATTGAAGCTCCTCAGACATTCGCGAACAAAGCTGAGAGAGTTGGCAATATGTGTTGAAGTGAGATTTCGTTGGCGCGTCATCTGTCGTATCTTTGGCCGGAGGGCTGTGATCAATGGAGGTATCGCTGAGTGACTTCAAGCGTTCATGAGCAAGCCGTAGCTAGGTCGCGTGATTTTGAATTCTGGACCTACTGAAAATTGCCCCTGACGCATGCGGAAAGATTTCTCGATGCAGTAGAGAAGCCAAAAGGCGTTCTGCACCATCTCAACCTCATCCTCAGAGCAACATAGCCTTCGAATTGCCGTTATCCTGTTCAGCTTCAACGCTTGGGCGCAACAGACGCACATGCCCATGAGCCACGGACTGTGATCACGTCTGAACTGCATGGATGCAATGAGCTTTCACAAGTCATGCGTCAGCCGGTGCTCCCGCTTCGTCCCCACTGCGAGAACATCGTCTGACCTGGAAACTTACGATGGTCAATAAAGCCTGCGTGCGACATTGTGAGCAGATGCTTTTGGTCTCAACTCTCAGGACATTACCTTAAACAATATTATAGACGGAGCCTGAGATACGAGTTTCTCTGCAGCATGCGCGGCCTTTCGGTAGTAACTATTCGCAACTGATTCGGCTCTCTGACTGATGTGATCTCGTCTAGGATGCTTGAGATACCCAACAGCCATGGCTGCATATATCAATGCTTTCTTCGACAGGTCTTCAGTACCCTCGACTGTGACTTGCTGGAAGAGTCTTGATACTTCTGGTCCTTCTAAGTAAGCAGCTCCACTTCGCACAAGTCAGTACCTTCTGGATGACAGAGATGAATATTGAAAACTGGACCGACGAACAGATACGGCTTTGAAAGAAATGCTAAATTGAGTGTTAGGAATCCAAATGCTGCGAGTCGGCCGTTGTCAAGCCTTACCTTGAATTGGCTGAAATTCCAGGTGGGTATCAGAAGGACTGGAAAGCAAAGGTGACTCCTTTTCTGAGTCATCGTACGGGTGCAATGAAGTGAAAGACTCCTCTAACACCTCGTTAAGCTGCTCATACAGTTCATTTGATATACTATGAAGGTTCCTTTGTCGGGTCAAGAAAGTCTTCACGATATCGATTATTGGTGGCGTAGTGCTCGAGTCTGGATCAAAACCATCAGCATACGTTTTTCAACTAATTTAGTCAGCCCGGTGAGTGCTAACAGAACAGCGCGCTTCTTGCGGGACATTTGATAGCCAGTCGAGGGCTTTCAATGTTGTCAAATGGAAAGTCAATTTTCGTCCAGTTGATGGGAGATAATGGTCGAAATGGCGTCGCATGACTAGAGCTTGTTTCGCACGTAGGAGCTTGTGTGCCCCAGCCGTTCTCCAGCCTCAGTGTTCTCGGGTTTGTCATGATGTCTTCATGGAATCCACCTCCACCTGTGTTCGCAGAAGAGCTAAACGGTGCTTCAACCACAGAACTCCATATTTCATGATGAGAGTCAAATTGCCCCTGTGGATGTGAGACGGTTGAGGATTCCAAGAGCTGGTCGATCCCGGACGATGAGGACGATGCAGCAGATACTGCAACGTAAGTGAGGTGATCCGCTTCCATTGATGTGGACGCGGAATATGAAAGTCGTCGCAATATTTCTTCGGACGTTTGCGGTGCTCTGTTAACGGAGCTCTGACCTTGAATGGCAAGGTTAGTGAACAAAGTGATCGGCCTCAAGACATTGGGAATCTCACTACTTTGGCTTGATCTGCCTCTCTTCTTCGGTGTTGTATACGTGCAATGAGCTGCAGAAGCCTGTGTGGTGTGAGAAATCCCAACGCATATATGATCCAGTACGGAGGCAGCACAAACAAGACACTTTTCGCAACAAGGCCTCCCTCCATCACCTGTGAAGCTTAGTTAGTTCCCTTTGCCCCAGATCGTGACCATCACCCAGGTAAGCGGACGTACACTTCCTCTTGCGAACTTTACAAGTCTCACACGCGCCGGGACGGCGCTTATACACTCGGCCTCCAGCTTCAACTGGCTTCGTTGCTGGCAACGAGGACATGACTTAACAGTGTGCCCATTGATTCTGATATTCGTAAGTCATTCGAGGTAGCGCCTTGATAAGAAGCATGGATAACTGAGCTTCATGGGCTAGATTGTATAATGAACTGTATTTGATCAACGACATGTGAGCCCCACAGGATCGGGGACCTGGGGGCCGTCATAACCGAGTTACTGAGTGCCACTTGCGGGAGTGCTCCCGGGTCCATCCTATGGCCATGTCCATGCTCAGCGAATGACAGACGAGCCCAACTATCTCAACTATCTCCCTCTCTCCTTACGTGTAACGTTGCGAACCTATTGAGAGGGCTCTGCCGAAGCTAGACGCCCTGAGAGGGTAGGGTTTATTGCCTCGACGAGGTACATCTAGGATCGACGGACCGAAGAACCACTCAGAACAGAACGCGGATGTTCCATTTGGCTTCTAGTTGAACCTTGTCGACTCCAAGCAAGAATAGTCTAAATTGGCGAAAGCTAAGACCTTGCGCCTGCAAACCCATCTAGGGATCGGCCCCACCATCCGGGAAACACACTCATGAGAGATGGGTGATTGATCATACTAAACAAACTCTGTTAATTGTTCAGTTGCCTGTTTCAGACACTCGCGCTGTTCACCCGGCGCTCCCTGGGCGACCAGCCTCAATTCCGGCGATGATTATTGAGCTGGCATAAAGGTTACGAAGAGCTGGCAACTTGTCAGTGGTTCTAAGAAACTCGAATCCATAATTTGGAAAAGACTATCTACTCGTTCAAAGATTCACTTCGGATCTCAACCAATTTTCCGATGACGAGAACTGCCGTTCCGAAGTTTCCGCGAGAAATTGCGCGTGGTCTGAACTGTGAAGCGCAGTCTTCTTCGATCATGACGTTTGCACATTTTGTTCTGGAGACGTATCGCCTTTTCAGTGTTGTTTAGCCTATCGTGGAAATGTAGTAGCTCATGACATTTGTGCACTACGACGGACCGGATAGTGAACCAAAGGATCTGTTATCAACCAATGCGTTAATCACGACTACCAATGAATTCATCAGATTATCTCGACAAATATCGAACCAGTAGTCTCCGAGTGGTGATTTAGCCGACCGCATAACAGACGTGGCAAAACATCAGCTCTTTTTCATAACACTTGGCCAGATTTGCCGATGAACTACCCGATTTGACTTTCAACAGGGTCAGACTTCCCTCTCAGATCTGAATCTGTATTCATGATATCCGAGCCTTGTCTGACTCGGTCGCGGGATGGCATTTAAGGTCCTGCAAGCCGTCCGCGCTCGAAGCAAGGCCCTTGAAGGAGAGGCTCTAGATCCCATTCCGGTAGAACATCGGGCAAATTATAGTTCTTCGATCGCTTTACGATTCGAAAGAAGCTGCAGGCTCCGGATCCCATTCCGATAGAACGTCGGGCAAATTATAGTTCCGCGATCGCTTTACGACTCGAAAGAAGCTGCAATCGTAGCCTGGTTTCAGCGAGAACTGTTGTCGCGTGAACATACTCAATGCAAGAACAGTCAGAGGTGCCACCAGACAAAGCGACGTTGGCCCATCAAAAAGTCAAATAAAATGCCGTGGTTATAAGCCGGACTTTCAGAAGTCCAGGAATCCCAGTCTTCCCAGGATGCTTTTGACCGCGCCGTTAATCCCGCTGACTCCGAGTGCTTGAACCCAGCTTGGTACAGGAGAATTTGAGAATTCCATGCTAGCGCGCTAGGAGGGCCCTGCGCTATACTAGCTATAATAATAATAATAATAGGAGTAATCTACTTATAAGGGGGTTAGGGGGGTTAGCATAGCATATACTATGCTAACTATAATAATAAGAGTATCTTACTTAAAAAAGGGGGGCTAATATATAATATTATACTAGCTAATAGTAGGGATATCCTTATTATTATCTCGCTTTATTATAGAGTTTTTAGTAATAATAGGGTAGGTTAAGGCACTCCTACTAATATAGTAAATATACTTATAAAAGCATGAGGTCGTTTTAATTACTAAGTAACGAGGGCGCTAGATATTAAGGCGTATAGGGTTAGGTTAAAACGCTATATTAATAATAAAGAGGCTAAAAGGAGGGCTAAGAGGAGAGCCAAAAGGAGGGCTAAAAGGAGGGCTAAAAGGAGGGCTAAAAGGAGGGCTAAAAGGAGGGCTAAAAGGAGGGCGCGCTTAAAGCTATCGCAGTATATTAGGGGTTATATAGGAAAAGCGTATTATAAACGAAGTTAAACTAGCCCCCTTATAAGTAGATCGCTCCCCTTATTATAGCTATAGCTAGGCCCCCTTAAGCGGGTCGCTCTCTATATTATTAGGCGGACTACTCCTCTTATTATTCTATAGGTAGTGCTATATAAGATCCCTAGGGTACTACTCCCCTTATTATATTTAGTTATAAATAGCTTTACCTCACTTTTTATTTAGCTTTATAGGATATTATATAACTAGGGGGGTATTTTATATAAGATAGGGCTTATTTATATAGTTATATATAGTCCTACTTACTCTAGAGCGGGTATATATATCCCTTCGGTTTGCATACCCCTATTTAGAGAGACTTCTTCTATAGTTTATTCTATAGATACCTATATATATACTCCTTTATTATAGACTTCGTCCTATATACCCTTCTTTATAACGACCCTCCCCTTAAGCGCTTATAGCTATCGCGACAGGAAATAACGGGACGAGCATTATTCGGCAAATCATATGTTCTATCGTCCCTACTTGGCCGACGACATCTTACAAATATACGAATTGCCATGTTTTCAATTGGTACAGAACAAAAACGACTAGTTACGTGCATATCGTGCTGGTAAGCGGACCAAAATCATAGGTCTGCTGCCTTGAAGTGGGCAGTCTTTTGTACCGCAGTGCGGGCAGCTCCAACCCCGAGATGGATTCAAAGATGAGCTGCACTGTGCTGCTGTGCGACTTGGTTCCCACGGCTATCTAACCCAAGGTTACACAAACAGAACTACATATATTTCAACGAGCGGACCATTGAATTTGCTTATGACTTCTTATAAACGGTGACCTCTTTAACCCTTGTAGCAGTAACTGCTGCTTCAATGGACTGCACCCCCCCTATTTAAACTAAAATATAAGTAACGCTCTATAAGAGCTAGTGCTCTTCTTCTCTATATTTAAAATTAAAAGGAATTCTAAAATGCTAAGACTTTTAGGGTCTTACTCGTTTTAAGCCTTGCTTCGCATATCTTATAGTATCGTTGTATATTATCTAAAGTTTACTATAACATAATGTCTTTTAATTACGTCCTGTTCAGGATCCAGTGTCATCGCCGCTATCCATTAACTATCCGCTCCCTTCTAGTCCTATACTTGAAGACCTCAACTCTGGTTTACTTGATATGAACTACCCTACCACGGTAGCTTAGCCTGAATGGGGACAAGAAGTCAGTATTGGGGCAGCTAATCTCGGCTTGTGGGTTGCGCAATCCAATGATCATGATACCGGTTCTTCACTCCGTTGAGCAGGCTCACAATTGCCTGCATTACCCTCTTAAGCACGTCCAGGTGACGAAACCATGAATGGAGGCAGAATATTCTTTCTTTCTTTCGATGTTCGCCATTCACGCTTATTCCCATAACACCGCTGCCGGGGACTTCGCCCCATACTCGATGCATTTTGAATGAAACCCTTCTGTACATTTCTGCGTATCTTGTCCTCATGCCACAAACGAACGCAGCGCACCCCTCTCGAGACTTGGGAGCATTGAGCATCTCAGGTTTAAAGTTCTAGACATGGATCTTCGAATTATCGGGCTGTTATCCGTTTTTTAGGCTCCTAGATTTCGGTCCGACGGAACTATTCTTCATGCGCTCTGGCTTGGGTATGTTCATTCTGGGTCAGTAGCTGTAGATTATGTGACATTTGCCGCGATTCAGGGTGTGCTGTCCACGATGTCAATTCCTCATTCGAGCTGGCGATGCTCGAAAAGTGATGAAAGAAGCGCGTTGCAGGAGCATGGTCCGTCGACTTAGCGGTAACTCTGCCGGCAATTTACGCGATTACAAAATGCCCACTTCCGCATACCAAGGAGCAAGGCATTTCCCCGACCAAATCCATCAATCTCTTTATTATTCCTAACTCTACAAGACAGAGGTTGAGTTCTTAACAGTGGAACTGCAAGACCTTTCTTATGCTGACCGCAATCTTGAGAATTCCCAGATATCTGCATAACCCATCCTCGATATCGTTCATCTTCTGAGGCAGTAAAGCCAATATTAGTGTTGAGAAACGTCCTATAGGGCCATATTTATAGTTACTAAAGAGCTTGTTCTATTATAACGAGAGTAGCTATAACGTGGTTATTTATAACCACGGTTAGAGGAATAACCCTCGGAAGAAAGTAGTTCTAGAGCCGCCTTCGGGTTATATACCGCGCTAGGAACGGGTAATATTAAAAGTATTATAATATACCCCCCTAGATATAGTAGCAGCTAGAAGAGCGCCTAACCGCGCGGTATCCCTTAAAATACCTAAATATAAAGTAATATATCTATAAATAACCTACTAATAAGCCTATTTATAAAAGAAATAATAAAGTAAAGTTATTTATATTAGGTATAAGCAAAGCGTAAATAGTTATAGTTTTCTACTTTTATAACTATCGCTATTATTATTATAATACCCTTTATTTACTAACTCTTACTAATAGTAGTAGAATCCGTTATCTCTTATTAGCTTAAGTAGGGCAGCTGCTATTATATTAATTTTAAATAAAATAACCTAGCTACCCTCCTACCTTCTTAACTCTTCCCTATATATAATATAATAACTATACGTATACCTAACTTTAGTCCTAATAATAACCTTATTATATACGCGCGTATATACCTATAACGTATAACGATCTTAAAGCTATTATAATATACTAATATATTTCTAGATACCTCCTAAAAAGAAGATTAATTAGGCTATAGCCCTTAAGAAGGTACGCGCTACTAAAAGTAAGAGTAAAGCTAGGGGTAGAGGGGCGCGCCCTCCTCTCCTAGAGAGTAATAGTAAGGTTATATATATATTATTCCTTCTTATTATTAATATATAATATACTAATATATTATATAGCAAGTAGAAGGAAGTAGAAGCGACCTATAGGGGGTAGCTCTAAGGATAAGGGTTTATAGCTTAAGAGGCCCTGGGGTTACCCCCCTAAGTAGTTTAAGAGGATAGCTCCTAGTAAGTTATAATCCCTTTATTATTATAACTATATATTAGAATATTACTAACCTCGTTATTATTATAATCCCTAAGGAGATAGATAAGGAGGAGGGTATTAATAAGGGTAGTTTAGAGCCCCTTCTTAGCCCTCCTCTCCCTAGTAGAGGTATAAAAGTAGAGTAGATACCCCTATTTAATAAGCGCTATTTTTAGTATATTTTAAGCGAGCTCTTAGGCTTATTAGATAGAAGGTGCTCGCTTAGTATAGCAGGTAAGTATAATTATTATTATAAGGGTAAGGTACCTTATTAATAAATAAGCGCCCCTATTATTATTATAGCCTACTAATATACTAAAGCTAAGACTTTAGATAACTTAGTAGTTAGAAAGGTAAGGTTCTATATACGCTTTATTTTTATAACTATCTTCTAATATAATATATAGACCCTTGCTCGTTAGAGAGCTATGCTCTATAAGGCTATTACTACTTAAAAGGAGGATATTATAGTAGTAAAGAAGGGTAGTAATAGTAAGGGTTTAGGTAGGACTCCTAATATAATAAGTAGTTCTAGTATACGTAGTATTATTACTCCCTCGCCCGCCCTAGTTCTATTTAGAATACTAGTAGTTAGCATAAGCACGCCCGCTCCTTATCTGCTTATTAGTAACGTAGCTATTATAGTGCGCTATATAGTTAATAGTTTTATTAGCTTATATTTACTAGAGGTATTACTACCCTTATATAATATCCTAATAGATTAGTATAAGCGAATCCTCTAAGGTTAAGTAGTAGGAAATTAGCGTTTTAGGGCGCCCTTTAGGGTAAGTTATATTCTTTTGCTCCTATAGGAGTAACTCTAGGCTCCCTAGCTAGTAGGCTATAAATTAATTAAAAATTAGGCGCTAGTAGCCCCCCTATACTTATTTAGAGCGTCCCTTGTTTATTAAGATAAATCTCTATATATCTTTTAGATTAAGGAGCGAATAGAACTATTTAAATTTCTTATAGTTAAGAACCTTTATAAAACTATTAGCTAGTATATTATTTATTAGTATATATACTATACTAAACGATCCTCTAGCGTATTCTTATTATAGCTATATATTCTAAATATTAATATATTATAGCTTAGTTAAAATCCGTTCTTTTTCGCTTACTATAAGACGAATTATCTATTAGTTATTATAATAAATCTTCTAGATATTACTAAGTTTAAGAGTAATATCCCTAAATAGCCTCTAAAGAGCGATTATCTCCTTAGTAGTATATTTAAGGCTTAGAAGCTCTGCTTTTATTATTAATATTATAATTATAGCTTATCGAGCAGCCTTTTATTAAATTAGCCCTCTAAAGAGCGAGATTATATACCCTTAAGACGACTTCTATGTCTATTTATTATTTATAAATAAAGTATTGCTTATAATTAGTAGTACCTACCTACCCCCTGAGTTACTAAAGTATATTATAAGGTAGTAAGTATAATATAGGTATTATATAACCTAGTTAGTAGTAGCGTAGTAATAAGGAGCGGGGTTTATTAGGGATCTTAAGAGTAGGGAATATATAAAAGCGACGTTAGGTTAAATTATAATAGTAATATAGAGTATAGAGCTAATCTTCTCTTAGAAACTCTTTACCTCTAATAGTATTACTTCTATTTTACTCTTTAGAAGTAGTAGGTTTAGAAGGGGGGTTACTAGCGCTCTTAAATTAAGTAGATCGAACTTCTTTATAACCCGCTTAATATATTAGTTATAAGAGAGGTATATCTTTTATATAGCTTAGTTATAGATAACCCTAATTCTAAGATAATACTTAACTAGGCCTTATTCCTTTAACTTATATACCTCCTTTAGGCTAGCGATTACCCTTTATACTACCTCTTTATAGTTCTTATAAAATAGGATAAGGAAGTTATCTATATAAAAAATAATAAGAACCTTCTTATTAGTTAACTAGAAGAGGTATAGGTTTTTACTTATAAGCTTAAGGCCTAGGTTCTAAAGGGTTAAGGAGAACTCCTTATACTAGAGTAGTAGTATATCCCTTAGCTTATAGAGCGCGTAGTATAGTTCGACGCACTTTCTAGGCTACTTAAAGCTATCTAGTAACTTATAAATAATAAGGTCTTTATTTAGGTCCTAGGAGGCGTTTAGGAACGTATTAATAATATTAAACTATTTAACTTCGAGGTTAAATTATATAGTAATTACTATTACTACCCTAAAGGTATAAGTAGTAAGGGTTACTATATAAGTCTATTTAAGGGGCGACTTCTCTTACTAATCGCCCTAAATATAGATCCTTACTTTATATCGATCGAGGATATTATCCTTATTAAATTTATAGGTAAATACCTACTTTAGAGGGATTAGTCTCTTTATCGTTATCCCTTAATTAATAACGCGCTATATATCTATTTATTATAATTTACTTATCTTAACTTTAGCTACTTCTTTAAAGCGGGTTTAGAGCGCCTATAGGAGGCTTAAAAGTTCCTTCTATAAGCGAGGTAGCTTAGTAAGATCGTTAGTAGTAAGACGTTTATAGATTATTATAGTTATATGAGCGGGCTTTATGCTATAAATAATAATATAAATATAGCTATAGAGCGTATAGTACCCTATACTAGCTTCTAAGAAGGCCTTCTGCTAATTAGGTATAAAAGTCTTAAAGAAGCTAGATACCCGCTCCCGCTCTATATAGTATTATAGTAAAAACTAGTAACTAGAGCGGGGTTCGCTCTCTATTATTCCTAGTTATAGGTTACTAGGTAATAGACTATATAGTTATTAGCTTTAATAAATTTAGCTATAATCCTCCTAGTTATATACCCGGTTAGACCCCCGTTTAGTATTAGCTCTCTCCTTATTACCCTAGTATAGCTATACTAGTGGATTTAAGGGCTTACTATCTAAAGGTTTATTTTTATTACGCTTACCCGCTTTAGAAACGTCTTATAAAGTAGGGAGAGGTTTAATTATAATATAGTCCTCGATCCGTTCCCCTTTAGAATTAACTTCCCTAATAGCTTTATTTATATAGTTCGTTTCTAATATATATACTATATTTACTACTCTACTTATTAGAGCTAGGCTTTTATCTAGCTCTAGCGTAGGATTAGGGGATAATAGCTACCCCCCCTTTTAGCTTACTTATCCTTTTAGAAGTTTTAGGATTCTTCTACTTAGAAACTTAGTTATAGGAACGAGGGTTAGTATAAGTAACTATTCTTTAGCTATAAGTATTAATATAGCTTTATCCTTATTTATAACGCTTAAGATCTAAAGTTTAAAGTTAATATATAATACGGGTTCCTTAATCTTATTTACTATATTATAGATAGCGTCTTCTAGGATAGCCTCTTTTACCTCGTCCTTTATATAGAAAGTCTATTTATTAAATATTATATTCTATATAATAATAACTAATTATAATACGGGGATCTAGATCCTATATAGGTTATAAGCGTTTAGCACGTATCCTACTAGGTATTTAATATATCCCCGTAGTATTACCTTAAAGTCTCTCTTATTAATTCCTCTCTCTTATTCCCTCTTAAGGGGGTATATATAGTAGCTATAGGCATATATATATCCCTAGTAAGGGCGAAGGTTATAGGTTAGGGTCGCTCTATTATTAGGCTACTACTAGCAAAAGTACTAGCAGAACTACTCCTCTTTAATCTATAGCAGCGAATACTAGCTATAGCGTTTAAATAGGCTTATATTATAAAGTATTATCGTAGTTAGTACTATCTTAGCCTATAGTTCTATAAGTAAGCTAGCTATAGCGAGTATTTTAATTATTTAAGTAATAACTTCCTAACTAGCCCGCTCCCCTCTGCTATTTAGTTCCTTTATATATAGAGGGGTCGTTTTAACCTCTATTCCTTCTATATAGGTCTATTCCTTATATCCTATATAGCTTATAAGTAAGATTACTAACCTCTTGATATCTTATTTAATCTTATAAATAGAAAGTCCCTTCTATTAAAATATCTATTACTTAAAGGTATATAGAGCGAGTATAATACTACTATAGGTCTTATTAATACGTAGAAATACAAAGAGCTAACTAGTATACTTATCCTTAATAATAAGGAGCTATTAGTTCTAGTTAAAGCCTTTAGGGTAGTTAAAGAGATCCTATATAATTCTATAGTAAGGGCGTATTGCTTTATCTTCTAATATTTATCTTAAGATTACCTATTTAGTATATATAACTACGTAGTATTAGTATTATAAGCGCGTCGGGCCTTTAATCCTTACCCCCTAAGCGGTATAGATAAGCTACTTAAGAGCTTTAGGGCTAAGGTAGCTACTTTAGAGGTACTAAAGTATTATATTATCGCTTTAGTCTAGTAATAATATAAAAGAGGTCTACTTATATATTATAAGCACGTAGTTTATATTATTAATAATAGTATTAATACTTTAGGGGATCTGCTTAGGAATAGGGTATAAGGAATAAGGCTTATATTTAAGGAAGGCGAGGTTTACCTTCCTAATAAGTTTCTTAATTACTATACTCTTCTTATATATTCTAAAGTAAAGAGTATAGTTATACCCCGAATACTAGATACCTATCTTCTAAAGTAGCGCTTTAGAGATAATATTAATATAAAAATTCTCTATATATCCTATGTTATAGAGTATAAGGTCCTCTATATTCGCGCTTTTTAAGCTATTAAGGGTATTCTTAATAATTTATATACCCTTAGTGATAATTAGGTATAAAGCTATTCTAGAATTAACCCGTTCTCTATTATAATACCTAATTAAGGAGGGGATAAGTAGGGACTTATTATTTACTAGGTGCATCCCTTTATAGTTATCTAGGACTATAGATTTATATAATATATAAAGTCCTAAGTAGGGGGTTATAAAGATACTTAGGTATTCTTTATCTAAGTTAACTACGTTATCCCTAACCTTATTTATAAGGGCTATATAAAAAGCAACTACTACTATATTAATAGGGTAGCTTAGGGCTATATTAGATTTCTTAGATAAACCCTTATTACCCCCCTTATTATTTTAGTAGTTTTTACCCTTATAGGGAATAGTATATAACTAGCCCCTATAAGCGAATTTAGTATAAAGGTTAGTAAAGCATAGGTTACTATTTAACTAGTTATAGATCTAAGCTACTTATATATCTATTACTAATATATAGGGGCCCTTTTAGTAATATCTAGTTAGAGCAGCTTCTAAGTAATTATAATTAACGCTTAGCTATTAATAGCTCGACCTATATAGGTACTATTTACTACTAGATAAGTTACTTATTATAGAAACGTTTAATAGGTTAGCCTTATCTATATAGCTAGCTAATATTATAAAAACCCTAGCGCTTTATCCTTATAATCTTAAGTAGAGTATATCCTTCTATAAGAGGTCCTTAAATATATTAGTATATTAGCTTATATTAGAAACAGGGGTCCTTACTTATTCCTATTTAAAGATATCTATAATCTCTATATTAGCCTAAGTAGGTATAAAGCAACGACTTATTACTTAAAGAAAAGTTTTTAAAGCGAGAGTACTACTCGCCTTAGGAAGCTTAAGCTAAGTAGTATAAAAGTAAACGCCCTTAAAGTCCTTAATCTATATATTAGGATTAATATTCCTATTTACCTTCTTAAGGACCTAGGTATACTCCTCTTAAATAGTAATAAGGGTACTAGCCTCGCTTAGAGTATAATAATACTTAAGATTAATAATAAGGCTATAAAGGGTTATATCCCCTTTAGCAAGAAGTTCTATATATATAGGTATAATAATATTATAAGTAATAACTTTTATAACTAGATAGTTAATACGCTCGAACTCTCGATCCTTATAGGTTTACTTAGACTCTTATATAGCGAGCGAATAAAAGTGCTCTAGGTATTATTCTTATATACCTATAGTATTCTTATTAATTATAACTAGGGTAGTTAGAGGCTTAAGGGGTTATAGTTTATTTATTATTTATATCCTAGAGGTAGTATTAGTAGTAGCCTCTTCTAGAGCCTCCTAGTTAAGTAGAGTAATATATTAATTATAAGCGCTCTTCTCTTATAGGTATTAGGTATTAGTATCCTAGTTTTACTTAGTAATATATATATTAAAGGTTAAGGTTTCTAACGAGGTTTTACCTAAGTATAAAGGTCCCTTAGGGTTATCTAGGTTAATATATTTCTAAACTCTAGTAGCTTAGGCTTTAGCTTAGATTATTATATACTAGGTAGCGAAGTCCCTATATATAGTTAGGTAGTATAATATTATTATAGGGGTAGTAGAAGATATTATAATTAAGGTCGTTTAGAAATAGAGGATAGTATATATATAGAGGAAAAGAAGAAATAAGAGAGAGGAAGAGAGGAAGTTTTAATAAGTACTTTTAGTAGTAAAGGCTCGTTTTAAAATAGTAATTAGGGGTCTAGTTAGAGCTAGGCTTATAACTATTAAGAAACGTCCTATAGGGCTATATTTATAGTTACTAAAGAGCTTATTCTATTATAACGAGCGTAGCTATAACGTAGTTATTTATAACCACGGTTAGAGGAACGACCCTCGGAAGAAGGTAGTTCCGGAGCCGCCTTCGGGTCACGTGCCGCGCTGGGAACGGGCGATGCTAAAGGTATTACGACAATTGGAAACATGATATCGCTAAGAGAGACTGTGAGTATGTTAAGCCCGACTTTTTATGATATGTTCGTGCTGTACGTCCCTCGAAACTCCCCGCCGTCTCCAACTAATCAAATCTTTCTCTGCAAACGATCTCACGCCGCACGCAACGTACCGCTAGTCGCATTCCATGAAATGACGAAATGCTGCAGCCCTGGATCGTCCTTCACGCCGGCTTGGGGCGGTTAAGCTGGTAAATCAAGCGAGCCCGCTGCTCACTGGATTTGCGGGGCTCAGTTGTCTGTCACGGGAGCATGTTAATGACGAGCTCTGTGAAACAGAAAATAATATAAACTAAATTTAACACACATTCAAGTTGTTCTGATTTTACGCTGGACCACTACAAAAAGTAACTAATACCGGAACAAGAAAGACTTCTTCGTCTCCTACAAGGGAGATCGGATGGCTCCGGTAGATGGGTCCCTCTTTCATACCCCTACATCATGTGATTGGATGGATGTAAATGTTGGGATTTCCGGAGGGTTAGTGGTCTTGATTATCTACCCGCACGTGCTTGTGGTGCTTGTGGATCTTGTACGTGGAGTCGGTCTCTTAAATACCGGAGTGCAACTCTCTCCAAGACTTCTTCACTCAGCTGGTCCAGACGGCAATCAACCACTATTATCTCAGTTCTTCACGTCCACTTCCAGTCCATTCCATTTCATTCAACATGTGACTTGCTCCTCCACTATTGAATAGATTGTCACCAATGCGCAACTCCTTTTTGCGCATCGTCTAACTCATTTTCTTCAAATAACAGAATGTCAAAGACAGCCGTGGGTACCATCTTCAATACTTCTACGGAATGTGAATTTTGGCTATTCGTCCGCCACGTCAGCTACATCTGCTATCCGATATGACGATGACAGATCACACGATGAGGAAAGATGACGATCGCGAGACAGAGAAAGGCTCGGCCACGGGGATTATGAGACGTCCAGTGTCAGCGCTCTCACATTCCAAAGATGGTCTAAAGGCTTGGCTCGTGGTCTTCGGCTCCTTCTATGCCGTGTTGTCCGTCTTCGGCCTCGTCAACTCTGCCACCGTAATCGATTCGTACCTTTCCGAAAATTAGCTTGCCGACAATTCACCTTTAGAGATCGGATACATCTTTGGTCTCTCCCTGTTTATCGTCTTGTAGAATTTAGTAGGCTTGGTTTGCAGTGTATTATATATTAATGTTATTGTCAGGGCCTTCCCCGTAGTTTTAGGTAAGGGGATTCTATATCTTATATATATATATATAGTATAGTAAAGGAACTTCCTATATCCTTATTATAGCTATAGAACTTTGTATATTATTTAATATGCCTTGTCTAATAAGGCTATTTAGACTTTACTAAACGTTGTTAGATAGTATATATTCTATATCCTTCCTACTAAGTCTCTAGAGCGTCGTTCAACCTTAAATATTATTATAAATCTCCTTTATTCTTCCTTATTATAAGGGTATTAGTATTTATAGCTAGGTTATATACTTATTATCTCTTTAGGATTATTATTATCAGGGATATTAGCATACTTATTACGAGGATTTATAATCTTCCCCTTAGTATTAATATTTAAGTATATATAAAGAGCTCTTTTACTGTATATTAACTTCTAATCTTTAGTAATATATAGCCCTTTTAGGATCTATAATATTATGAGGCGAGGTAATAATAGAGTAACCTAATAATATCTTAGTAATACTAGTATATAGGGTTATAATAGGTTTCTTTCCCATAATAAATATACTCCCCTATTTTATTAACCTTATATATTCTAAGGTTAATAATAATAAGTAGTACTTAGGAATAAAGTTATCAATTTGCCAATTAGTAGATATTTATTATTATTTTATATCCTACTTTATAAATTATTATTCTTATAAGGCCTCTAGCCCCTGCATAGTGATTTTACCTGCTTAAGTGCAACAGACCTTCTAACTCCGCGCCTCCTAATAATATATAGCCTTTAGTTATATAATTATAACTTTCCTAACTATAGCTATACTTATATATGCCTATAGCCTCACGATCTTTAACTTTATATTAATAATAACGTGGTTTTTAATTATTTAAATTATAAAACTATCGACTTTTCCTCTTATATACTACCCGCGCTGCTAATACTACCTCTATTACCGCTTCGTCCGCTAGAACTATGCTATCGTTAGCAACGCTCTCTTTATTAGTTAGCATAAGCTATACTTACTAACGTTCCCCTAAGGGGCCTAGGCTACCTCTACCTTAATAGTGCGGAGGACTTGCTTAAAGAAGGGCTACTCTATAAGGTATATAACAACCTACCTAGCTTCTACTACTAAGTTTATTTACTTAGCTATAATATAATAGCGAGTATTCCCTCTAGGGGTATTAATAAGAGCCCTCTTAAGGGCTATACTAATAATATACTCTCTATATATAATAGAGTAGTTAAAAAAGGAGCAGGTTTTATTAATTATATTAATACTAAACTCTCTAGCGAGCTCTTATATATTATTAGTATTAAAGGGCGTGCCTCGTGCGGGCTTAGCGTTTTTATATGCGGGGTCTAGTGCTAATATAGTTAAGGATTTGTCGTGGGTTTGATACGGTCCACGAAGTGGGCGAAAATTATAGGTGAAAATACTATGAATTTCGAAGGTTTTTTCCTTAAAGGCAATAAGCCCTTTTATAAGGGTTAACGCGTTTAGGTATATTTAATGCATTAAACATATTAGACGCCCTTAAGCAGGATAACCGCGCTAAGCGTATTTAGTATTAATTACCTATATAAAAAGAAAAAGGCGTTAATTATAATATATAGTATAAAATTTAATTTATACCTCCTATTATAGTAATATATTAATAAGTAGAGCTATGCTATTATACATAAGTAACTATATATAACCTTGCTTCCTTTCTATTCTATATATTTTATTATATCTAGCTTTAAGCTAAGGGAGTCTTAGGCGTAGTATTAGTTATTTTTAAGAGGTCGGGGTAGTCCTTATCCTCGTTATTAATAATCTCTTTAGCTATAACTAGGAGTTAGTTAATACTAATACTATAAATAGTAGCTAGTTAAATATTATCCTTATATTACTCTAGGAATAAGTAGCGAGATTTATTACTAACCTTAGGGTATACCTTAGTAATACTATTATTTTTAATTATAGCGATTAAGGTAGTAAGTGAAGCGATATTAGCGCGAAGGCCTTAAAGGTTAGTAGCGTATTTATACTAAAAGCTAGCTATATCTATAGCCTTAGGGTTACTAAGGTCTAAGAGAGTATAAATAGCGCTTAAGTTATTACTATTAACTATAGCCTAACTAAGATAAGCGTTATCCTTAATATATATACTAGGAAACTCGTATCATAGTATCTACTTAATAATAAAGAATAGTAATATAATACTAAAGTCTAGGTTACCTATAATTTATTTAGTTATAAATAAGTTAAGGGCGTAGATATATATATATAGACTAAGGATAATCAAGCTATTCTAAATAAGTATATATAGGGTAAGGTATTTAGCGTAGCAGGTAGCTATAAAGTTAGTAGCGTTAAAGAAATAGAGGCGCTAAAAGTATATATTAATTACTTCTTAAGTAGTTAGGAACTTTATATAGGAATAGGTAAGGCGATAGAGGCTAATAATATAAGTATAGGATTACTAGTTTATAATAATAATCTTCTTAATACTAGTAATAGCATTAGGCGTCTTAGTAGAGCTAGGCGTATTAATAGCGTTAAAGGGGCTAATATTAGAGGAAGGATTAATATTAGAGCGATCCTCTAGGCTAGTAGCTAATGCTATATACTTAGTAAAAGACCTAGTAGTAAGGTATTATTCTAGGCTAAGGAAGCCCGGGCTCTCTTATATTAATCCCTAGGGAATAGTTGCTATAATAAACTTAAACTTATTAGTAGCTAACTTAATAAATTAGCCTAGGTTAAGGGTAATAGCGCTAGCGTTAGTAATATAACCCTTAGAGAGCGTTGCAGTTAGGGCGATCTAGGTAATACTAAACGCGCTGAGCGCGGTTATCCCGCTTAAGGGCCTCTAACGCGTTTAACACGTTAAATATACCTAAACGCGTTAACCCTTATAAAAAGGCTTATCGCCTTTAAGGAAAAGACCTTCGAGATTTATAGTATTTTCTACCTATAACTTTCACCTACTTTATAGACTATATTAATTAGTAGCACGACCTTAATAGTTAGCTCTATCCCCTTATAACTAAGGATATCCCTCGTAATTAAGGAAGGTACTTAACTATATAGATAGCTAACCCTATTAAGTTTATATAAAGTAGTATTATAATAATTAATACCTATAAGCATTATATAGTATTAAAAGCCTCTAAACTCCCCTATTCCCTTAACTAGGAAATATTAATAAGAGATATTAACCCTTTACTATTTCCCTTAACTAGGAGATATTCCTAAGAGATATTAAACCTCGAAGATTTCCTTAACTAAGGAACGTCCTACTAAGATAATAAACCTCTAATAATAATACCCTATAACTTACTTTCTAATTATAAAGTTAAAGAAGGTCTCGAGTCTAACCTTCTAGAACCTATTAACTATTTAACTATTATAAACTACGTAGTAGCGCTTAAGTAATACCTAGATCAGTTCTATATCCTACTTACCCTAATTAAGTATACCCTTCTTAAGTTAGTAATAAAAGCGAGTATTATAGCTATTACTTATAAGAACTTTAAATAACGCTTAGTAAATTACTATAGATATATTTAAAAGTTAATATTATATAGGGAAGTATATAAAACTACTTAATATATTTAAGGTAAGGTCCTATAGGTATAGATACCTAACCTATAACTATTTACTAATACTATTAAGTAGTAATATCGCTTTAATCTCCCTTATTATAATTAATATATTAAAATAGAGATTAAATAGGGCTAGACTCTAGACTTAACGCTCCCCTTTAAGGAGGATAAAGAGAGGGGAGGCTAAAAAACCCTAAGAGCTAAAGCTATAAATAAGCTAGATATCCTAAAACCTATATCTAAACTTAATATAATAATAATCCCTAAAGCTTTCTTAATACTCCTATTAACTCTAGAGGAATATTATAAGTTTAGATAAGGTTTTATAAATAGCTTATAACTCTTACCTCTTAAACTTATATTAAAGGATATAATTACTATATTAACGCTAGAGCTAAGCTTAAATACCTTTTATATATTATTTAAAGAAAGTAAAGATATATTAAGTACTTTATTCTTAACCTAAGGAAAAGGAATAAGTAGCCCTCTTATACTAGAGCTAAGTAACTTATAAAGTTATCCTAGTACTTATAGCTAGGGTAAGTAATATAATAAGATAGGCGCCTAGGAACTAAAAGCTAGTCTATTAAACCTTAATAAAAGTAAAGGATATAATTAGGATATTAAATATATAGAGGATACTCCTCTACTATTACTACTACCTATACTACCTAGAGATCCTAGTAATAGAGGTAATAATAGCAACCCTAAGGGTTAAAATAATAAAAGAGGTAGCCCTAGCTATAGAAATAGTAATAGCTAAGGCGATTAATACCCTTAACTACTAGCTAAGCTAAGAGATACTATTAAATTATTATCTAACCCTAATAGGTTCTTAGTTAGCTATAACTTTCTTATATTCCTTCTCTCTATAAATAAAGAAGGGGTAGTATAGGTAATAGCTAGAACGTTAGCTATAGAACCTAGGCATAGCACTCCTTAATTTAAGACTAATATAATTAGGTTATTTAATCCGCCTCTATATAATAATAAAATCAAAGATATACGTATTAATAATAGTTTAAGGACTATCTATTAAAATATATATCGTTTTATTAATATAATTAATAGCTATATTAAGTTAGATAATAAGAACCTAGTTATAGCTACCCTTAACTTATATTAAACCTTACTAAAGTATACCTCAGACTAGTACTATACTAATCTAATACTTAATAAGAAGGTAGAACTTAAGGACCCTAATTATAAGCTAGACTATTAGAAAGAGTTATTACTTAAACGTTTTTATTTACTATATAAAATCGCTAAAGCATATTTAACTAAGGAGAGGTATACTCTATGCGATATATATAATTAATATAATATTTAATACTAGATAACTAAGGTTACTTAACTATATAAGGATATTAAAGAGAGTAAAACTAAGGTATTAACTATTACTTAAAATAAGATAGATATAGAACTAGTTATTAGTATTCCTTAGCTAACTAGTAATATAAATTATAATAAGTTTATTATAAGCCTATAGAAGATAGTCCCTAGCTAGTATTAAGTAGTTACTAAAGGATCCTAGCGAGTATTAGTCTAACTATTTACTAAGGCGACTTATATAGGAACCTCCGCGATGCGATTATTACTAAAAGAGACCTTAAAAGTAAGCTATACTATAGCTACTTATTACTTATACTATATAAACCTAAAAGAGACTATATCTAGCTTATTACTATTAAGACCTATAAAGTAAGCTACTAATATAGCTACTAAACCCTTATTACCTACTTATAAGGAAATTTAGTTTAATTAATAATAAAGGCCTGAACGCTAATATAAATAGCCTAGTTAACGTATTTAGTATTCTTAACCGCCTAGTTACCCTTTAGCCTATATAACTAAGGGCACTAGTTATAAGTAAGCAGAAGAGGAAGTATATACTTCGTTAGATAAGGGCGACTTTAACTATATCTAGTATATTAAGGCTAGCGAGGATTTAGACTTATATAAAGAAGACTTAGTTATTAGTACTAATAACGAGGATAACTAAGAGTAATAAGAAGACGATCCTGAGTATATTAACCTAGTTACTTAATATGCTTATTACTATAAATACCCTCTAGGTTATATCCCTAGATATAAGGATAAGTACCCTACTTTTAATATTAACTCCTTCTAAAATTCGCTCCTTAAGGATCCTAGAATCTACGAGTGTGAAACCTGCTTTTATAATACTAAGCTATATACTAACTTCGAGGGTATCTTCTTATATTAGACCCTTCTATCCCCTTAGCTAAATATAACGCTTATTAGTCCTATTAAGCCGTAGTAATATATAGTTATATATTTATACCGCTATATATACGCTAAGATTATTATCTAGGGCTATTATAATAGACTACTAATCGTAGTTTATATTAATACTAGTATAAACCGCTTAGTTATAAGCAAAGCCTGCCTAGAATAGTTCTATACCCTCTTAAGAGAACCCAAGGTATTTAAGCTCTAAGGCGTAGGAAGCCTTAAGACTATTACCTAGATAACCTTTGTAATTCTTATACGAGGATAATAATATAATAGCTATATAATAACTACTAAGCTCTATATAGGTATATAGCTTATCCTATATTTAGATACTAGTCTGCTTATAAGGTAAGACTTTAATATACCTAATAGGCTCGACGTTCTAAACTCGGAATTATATATCTAAATCGTATCCTATAATAATATTTAAATCCCCTCTTAGATCTATTTAAAAGTCCCTTTAAAAGGTTATAATATATATGCTATAAGAAATATAACTATTACGCTATATAATCGCTCTACTATTTAAATTAAGATACTATTAGTAAAATAGAGTCCCTTCTATTTAGCCTAAAGTATAAAGGGTATATATATATATATATAGGTAATTTACTACTTATTCCTATTATTAATAACGCTCCTTACTTATTAAAGATTAAAAGAGGTATTAAGCTTAGAACCCTAGCGCCCTTTAAGTCCGATAGATACCTTAAATTAAAAGCTCGTAATTAATTATAAATAGCCTTTTTAATATCTTTATATAAGGACCTAACGTATTACGCTGTTTTTAGCCTTTCTAATTGCAAGCTTATAATACTTGCTTAGCTACTAGAACTATTAGTTAACGAATAAGTAGAAATCTCTAACCTAACTAGTAAGGAAGTTAACTATAGTATAACTAATAATAATATAACGCCGAATAGTAGAGATATCTATAAGGGGAATATTAACCTAAATAGCAAGATAGGTATAAATAAGCCTAAAAACTTACTAATAGTTATTACTAAGGAAGGTATATATATCTATAACTAAGACGCTAAAGCTATATAACGCCTTAAAGAGGTTATCTTATATTACCCCGCTATCTAGAAGGACTAAGGACTAATTAACCTTCTAGAAGA